>ONZH01025635.1:0-142813 GCA_900303285.1 Rhinella marina | reverse complement strand
GTGTCCCTGTTTCATGATGAATGGGGGTCCCACCAGTAGCACTGCCACTGATCTAATAGCTATCCCCTACGCTGTCTATAGGGGATAACTTCTGGAATACCCCTTTAAATAGGTTTTACAGTTTCTTTTTTTGTTCGTTGCAACTTTTAGCATTTATCTGCAATGTTTGGGCAACTGAACAGCAAGTGCTCAAATCTCCTGTAGTGTCACCACAGGGGAAATAAAAGAGGACCTGTCACCCCGCCTGACATGTCTGTGTAGGTAACTACCTGCATTTACCATGTAATAATAATTCTAGAGCATATTTTCTTATAACTGCGTAATGCCGTTACTCTATTATTCCTGCTATAAATTTATGAGTAAATTGCCATTTAAATGTTACCATTCATCTTGTCAAATGGATGTGCCCCTGTGCAGTCCACCACCGCCAGCACTGATTAGACATCCCTAACCACTAACATCTAAATGGCAATTTATTTATAAACTTCTAGGAGGACTTACAGAGGAATGGCAGAACATAGAGTAATAAGAATATATGTTTCAGAATTGTAATTTCATGTGGAATACAATTATTTACTAGAACACACGTCATGAGTGGTGGGATTACATAGGGCTCATTGAAACCAAGTAAATTTCATGGGTTCTCTAGAGTGATAGTTAGTATCTGTGGCCCCTTTTCACTTAGACTGATATATAAGAGTCCTGTACAAAAAAAATACTAATTGAACACCAGACAACCCCTTTATTATATGGTATTAGTAATCCCTTATGAGCTTCCTCTACTGCCAGGCTCCGACACACAAGCTCCAGCTGCTATTGCAGGGGTTTCCAGCACTGCTAACCTATTGCCAGAGCCTTGAGTACATCTGACTGAAGAGAATTTACTAAAATGTCTGCCATATGAGTAGGCGTGTGCAGTGAATGCTGAAGCTGTTTTCACCTTGCATAATATAGAATATAAAGGCCATATACAGTGGTCCCTCAAGTTACAATATTAATTAGTTCCAGGACTACCATTGTATGTTGAAACCATTGTAAGGCCTCTTTCACACTAGCGTTAGCACGGATCCGGCACCTAAAGGGCTGGATACATGTGTGGAGCCGGAGCAGCGCTCCGGCCCCACACATGTTGACAGAAATACATACAGACACAAACACACACAAACACATACATACATACATACACATACATACTCACATACTCCAGGCCGGGACGCCGGCAGCACGTCTTCACGCACCTCCTGCGCGCAGTGATGACGATTCCCCACAGCGCCCTCTGCTGGGCGCAGTGGGGAAACGTCATAGCTGCGCGCAGGAGGCGCGTGAAGACATGCTGCCGGCGTCCCGACCTGGAGTATGTGAGTATGTATGTGTATTTATGTATGTATGTCTGTATGTATGTATGTATTTCTGTGTAGCCGGATCCAGAATGACCCCCCATTGCAAGTCAATGGAGGACAGATCCGGATTACTGGTGTGTCACACCAAACGGATCCGTCCCCATTGACTTGCATTGGGGGTCATTCCGGATCCGGCTTGGTGCGGATGCCTGGACCGGAGAGAAAACCGCAGCATGCTGCGGTTTGTTCTCCGGTCTGAAGACGGAACGGAATGCTTTCAGGAGCATTCCGTTGTCTTCAGTTCAGTTTTGTCCCCATTGACAATGAATGGGGACAAAACTGAAGCGTTTTTTTCCGGTATTGAGCCCCTATGATGGAACTCAATACCGGAATAAAGAAACGCTAGTGTGAAAGTAGCCTAAGTTGACTAATCGGTTCCAAAGCCCCAAAATGTCACCCAAGATAAGAGAAAATGAAGATATAAGAGGCTGAGGCATTGTATGTTCAGTCTAGTTTCAGCTTACAATGGGTCAGAAAAGACCATTGTATGTTGAAAATATTTTATCCTGAGGCCATTGTATCGTGAGGGAGCACTGTATGAGGTCAGTCAGACTGGTATACAGCTTTAAGCAAAAATGAAAAGAGACGCTGTAAATTTACATATTGTGATGTCTTACAAACTTGTAATTTTTTATTTTACTCCAGAACAATAAAGTATGTGGAATAAACTGCTTCTCCGTCCAGTGCGTAGGCCATTATGAAAAAACATTGACTTCAGCAAGTTTATTGAAAGTAATAAAAAGTATCAGTAGCACCACAATATTATTTGGAGCAAAGTATTAAAACGGAACTGATATGTGCAGTTATTTGGTAGCCTTGTTTCCCCTGAGAATGCTGGAATTCCCAAGAGAAATGTCAGGGGCTGAATGTGACTTTTGAATTTAAATCCAAGCAAAACCACACTGCTCTGAATATACAACCAAGTAAGGCCTAGTTCCCACTTCAGTGACTTGGTCAGTGATTTCCATCAGTGATTATGAGCCAAAACCAGAAGCGGAGTCTACTCAGACATAAAATACAATGGAAAAATCTGCATCTGTTCTGGTTTTGGCTCACAATCACTGATGGAAATCACTGATCAAACACAGATGTGTGAACTAGGCCTAACAATGTGGACTGCAGCCAGACTGTGACATAACAATATTAGGGTACTTTCACACTAGCGGCAGCACGGATCCGGCACCTAAAGGGTGCCGACGGATCCGTACTGCCGCTGATACATGTGTGGAGCCGGAGCAGCGGTCCGGCCCCACAAATGTTGACACACACATTGGGACAAGACACAGACAAACATACACACACATACATACATACATACATACTTACATACTCCAGCCAGGGATGCCGGCAGCACGTCTTCACGCGCCTCCTGCGCGCAGTGATGACGATTCCCCACAGCGCCTCTGCTGGGCGCAGTGGGGAAACGTCATAGCTGCGCGCAGTGGCGCGTTGAAGACATGCTGCCGGCATCCCTGGCTGGAGTATGTGAGTATGTATATGTTTGTGTGTATATGTCTGTATGTATCTCTGTAGCCGGATCCGGAATGACCCCCCATTGCAAGTCAATGGAGGACAGATCTGGATTACTGGTGTGTCCACACCAAACGGATCCGTCCCCATTGACTTGCATTGGGGGTCATTCCGGATCCGTCTTGGTGCGGATGCCTGGATGCTACGGTTTGTTCTCCGGTCTGAAGACGGAACGGAATGCTTTCAGGAGCATTCCGTTGTCTTCAGTTCAGTTTTGTCCCCATTGACAATGAATGGGGACAAAACTGAAGCGTTTTTTTCCGGTATTGAGCCCCTATGACGGAACTCAATACCGGAATTTAAAAACGCTAGTGTGGACTTCCGGTTCCGGCGCCGGCATGTGAGGAAGCAGGAGAGAGGAGCTCCCGCCACCTTCTCCCCTACGTTATAGCTTTTGCCATATCGGGCTCACTGCCCCCCTCTCCATTGAGCTCAGGAGGTGAGCGGTTGTCCCTGTGACCTTAAAGCCGCATTTACAGACAAAGGGATTGAGTACCGCTGCAAATGTCGCCCACAACGCGGAGAGACAAGATGGCGCCGGCCCGCGCGCTTTCAGACAGAGGCGAGGAGTCGGAGGAGGAACAGACCGAGCTGGGCCTGCCAGTCACAGAGCACTTGATTGATTATAAGAAACTGGCAATTGAAGTGGCAAAAAAGATAACGCCGGACATCCAATCCACATTATCTGCCACCATCTCTACTGCGCTGCAATCCATGCAAAAAGATATTGCTCTCCATGAGGAAAGGATTGAAGAAGCGGAGAGGCGGATCTCTACGGCGGAGGATGACATAGCGAGCACTCATGCCCGCATCAGAGAGCTTCTACGGGACACTACGCGGCTAAATGACCGAATTGACGACTTGGAAAACCGTTCCCGCCGGAACAATGTTCGCCTAGTTGGTCTACCGGAGCAGGTACCAGTGAGTGCTCTTTATCATATATTTGCAATACAAATCCCTATGGAACTAGGGCTAGAGGGCCCTTACAAGGTGGAGAGAGCGCATAGAATCGGCCCAGAAAGACCGGGAAGGCCTAAAGCCTCTTCACAACCAACGTTTGCAGACAGGCCTAGACAAGCTATTGCACGCTATTTGGATTATTCAGAAAAAGAGGCAATCATGAGAGCCTATAGACGCCGTAGGCAACCCTTGCTCATTGAGGATCACCAAGTCCTCCTTTTTGCTGACTACTCTGCAGAAGTAGCGAAGAAATGCAAGTTCTTCAGTAAAATCTGTACTGAACTGTACAAGAAGAAGGTGCGCTTCCAGCTCGCTTATCCAGCAATCCTTCGGGTCACTGATGCTGGAGGAAACCAAAAATCTTACACCGATCCTCAGGAGGCAGAATTGGAACTTTTTAACCTGCTCGGCGACCGGGAGGAACCTTGTAGACGCGAGACTGAATGGACGCTCTCATCCAAGGGACCGGAGACGCCGTGTAAACAAGGACTGCGAGAGAAGAGATGGCAAAAAACACCCAGGAATCCACCTCCAGATGATTGAGTGGGACTCATTCTCCACACGGCATATCTTTAGGTGACTTTGTTCATTTATGTTCTGACCGCAATCTAGGCGATACATCGGAGAGACTTCTTTGCACTACCCTCAAGATGGGTGCAGTATTACATGTCTTTTTTTTTTTCATCTTGTCTATATTTCATGTAGGGGATTATTTAGTGGGGGGGGGGGATGGAGGGAGGTACCACATGTCGGAAAAAAGGGAGTCACCTCTAGTGTTTTGATCTCCATGGGTTGTGGGTATTTAGGAGGGATGGTAGTAGGTTTGTGTACCATGTTATGTTTCACTCTCAGGGAAGTTTATATGTTTGTTAGCAGTGTCGATGTATCTGCGTGGGTAACTGGCAATTCCTATGCGTTCTTACAGGTTAAACTGCCTCCAACTGTATTGTACCAATATCTCAATGCAAATCGGTTTGAGCTCGCTGGTGTAACATGCGTATTGTTTCTTGGAACGTAAAAGGCTTGCGCTCGCCTCAAAAGCGCACCTTAATTTTGAACCATCTAAAACGCCTTAAAGCGGACGTGGCGTTACTGCAAGAAACGCACTTACACCAGAGTGACTTTTTTAGACTGAAAAAACTGTGGGTTGGAGAGGTAGGAGCTCCAGCAGCTGGCAGGAAAGGCGGAGTGGTCACGCTGGTCTCTAAATATTGTGCCTCGCAAATTCTGTCACATATGGCTGATCAGCAGGGGAGACTACTACAAGTATTGCTGCAAACCCCGGCTGGAATTATGAGTATTTATAATGTCTATGGCCCAAACACTGACCAGTCCTCCTTTTACTCCCATCTGCGTACTCAGATACAAGCTGATCTACAGCCCAACATTTTAGTTGCGGGGGATCTGAATGTAGTGCACGATGTTACCGAAGATAGGAAAAGCTCAAGCAGGCAGGGGGAGGCGGGAAGAACTACGGATACTGTATTGCAGGATTTTGTTGCAAACTTATCTTTGGAAGACATATGGAGATACCAGCACCCTGATGCCAGGGAATATACCCATTATTCACATTCTGGCCGCTCCTGGTCCAGGATAGACTATATTTTGCTATCTAGAGCGCTCGCATCACGGGCCACCTTCTCGGACATCAGTCCAATGGTCATTTCGGACCATTCCCCAATATTAGCTGATATTGAAAATGTACATTTACAGGGGAAAGACTTTGTGTGGCGCTTCCCCTCCTCCCTTCTGAAGGATGAAACCTTTGTGGAACAAATTCAGGGTTGGTGGACGGAATACGATTATCATAATGCCATACATAGCGATAATCCATCCTTGTATTGGGAGGCGGGGAAAGCTGTTCTAAGGGGCAAGATTCTAGCTTATACAAAATCTCTGAAGCGCAAGCTGTGGACCCAACTATCCCATCTTAGTGAAGCCCTTAGAAAGGCGTATACCCGTCACCAACAATGTCTTAGTCCTGCCACACTTGAGGCTTGGAAATCAGCCAGATCCGCATATGAATATGTACTAGAACAAAAGGCCCAATTACACCGCTCACACTTTGAAGCCAAACTGCTCAAACAGGGAAATAAATCAGGGAGATTGCTGGCCAGCCTGGCAAAGGGGCAGCAGGCAACTGACTCACATCCAGTCTTTAAGGGGCTCTTCTGGAGTTCTTAGCACATGCCCAACGGATATTGTCCAGATACTGCGTGACTATTATGCTGACCTGTACAAGGAAGCAGACACATTCCAGCAGGAACTAGGACAGCAATATCTGGACTCGGTGCACATGCCCTCCCTTGCCCAGGAGGAAGTGGATCTTCTTAATAGAGATGTCACTGAGGAAGAGGTCTTGAGCGCAATAGGTACCTTGCAGAATGGAAAAGCCCCTGGACCTGATGGGTTCACGGGGGACTTTTATAAAGCACTAAAAAACAACATTGTCACCCCATGGACTAATTATTTTCAGTCCCTATTAGCAGGTGCCAAGCCCATGACAGCAGCCAACATGTCTTTTTTGAAGTTGCTCCCCAAACCAGGCAGGAATATCGAACTGCCGGGATCATATAGGCCCATTTCCCTGATAAATCAAGACCTGAAACTAGTGGCCAAAATAATGGCAAATCGCTTAGCGATATTTCTTCCTGATCTCATCAGCAGTAGTCAGGTGGGTTTTGTCAGAGGCAGAGCGGCAGTGACCAATGTTAGAAAAACCCTGGCAGTTTTGGATTGGGCGAGGGGTCACCCGGAAGTGGCGCGTACCTCAGCATTAATAGCTTTAGATGCAGAAAAGGCCTTTGATACTGTGAGGTGGCGCTGGCTAGATCTAGTATTAGACAAAATAGGAATCCAGGGCCCGTTCAGGCGATTTCTGTCAGCTTTATACACCACATCTTCAGCCCAAATATATACCACAGGACTCCGTTCCCAACCCTTCCAGCTTCAAAAAGGCACGCGCCAGGGATGCCCTCTATCGCCCCTCTTGTTCAATTTGGCAATCGAACCTTTGGTAAGATCCATAGAATCAGGCAGATTGTTCCCAGGTATAGCGGTAGGAGCGCAGGAGGTGAAATCGGCTTTTTTTGCTGATGATGTACTACTTTTTATGAGACAACCAGAGGTACATTTGCAACCAACATTGAATCACATCTCTGAGTTTGGGCAGGCTTCAGGCTTTAAGCTGAACCTATCCAAATGTGAACTCCTGCATCTCGGCCCAGCAGGGGTTCAGGCGACTCAGTGTCTTCAGAGATTGGGTGTCCCAATAGCTGGTTCTTTCATAAAATATCTAGGCATCAAGATAGGGAAAACCCCAGACTCTATCTATACTCTCAATTACCCCCCGCTGATAAAAAAAATTACTGATGAACTAAAAAAGTGGGAGTCCCTGCCTATCAACCTCAATGGCAGAATTCATCTACTCAAAATGATAAGTGTCTCTAAGTTACTATACCCGCTCCAAACAATACCATTGCTTTTAAAGCACCGGGATGTAAAGACCCTGACATCAGCATTCATTAAATTCATATGGATGGGGAAAAGGCCTAGGATTTCTATTTCTCGTCTATGCAAACCTATAGAAAAAGGAGGCCTGAACCTCCCAGACATACGAGGATACAATCTTTCCTGTATAGGACGACATGTGATAGATTGGATTCATCATGGGCAACACTACTCCAATACCTTAATAGAAGCTGAGTTGGCATCTCCATATGATCTAGCGGCATTATTACACTCTCCCTTGTCTTCACTACCCCCTAGGGTGAAACAGTCAGTTATTATTAGAGATACTATAGCCGCCTGGAAGGCCCTGAGGAAATGGTTTGGCCTGTCTTTCCAATTGTCTAAATACCTCCCAATATTGAAGCATGCCGACTTCCTGGCTGGGAGAACTAACAAGTTCTTTAACCAATGGGGTAGCAAAGGCATAACTAGGTTACAGCATATATTGCATGAGACAGAACCAAGACTACTGACCCTTCCGGAAATATCACAGAAATATAACCTTACAGGCCCACAGTCATTTCAATATGCTCAATTGCATTCGTTTTGTATGCGCAAGCTCAGAGATTACTCCAAGGAGGTTATTAACAACCCGTTTGATCAGTGGATTGGGGGGCCAACAGCTAGGAATTCCATTTCAGGGCTTTACCATTCCCTCATGGTGAAAGGGGTTAAGTCTGGGCAGCCTATAAAATTCTCCTACTGGGAGAAAACGTTAAAGGTATCTGACTTGTCAGACAAATTAATGGAAGGGATACTTTTAGTACGCAAGCATATCACGAGTGAAATCTGGAGAAACACCCACTACAGATTAATTAACGCAGCTATTTATGCATTCACCATTCCAGCATCAGATACGTGGCCAGATAGAATAACAAGATGTCCGAAGTGCCTGACTGCCAGAGCAGACCTTTACCACTGTATCTGGCAATGCAGGAAAATTCAAATATTCTGGAAGGACATTCTGGCATTGATAACCAAATTGTGGCATCAACCACTGCAGCTTAACCCTTTGCCTTTGTTGTTTCATTCACTTGCATCCCCAGAATATATGTCAAGGGAAGCTGTTCGAATGCCAGCTCTAATACATATCATACTGCTGGCCGCAAAGAGATCGATACTACAACATTGGTTGTCTCCGAGTGTGCCTTCCACTATTGAGGTTGTAGCTGGTCTGAAAAAGCATATGTATCTGGAAAGGCTGGATGCCGAAATAAAAAAACAAACTAGGACGAAACATTTCTTTAAAACATGGAGGCAGTTTATTATACAAGTGCTTACTCCCAGTGAAAGGGCTTTGGTGGTTACTCCATTTGTACACACGTCCTGGTATTATACCGAGGACCTCAAAGGTCCGTTAGTACTCCTAAAACAGCCAGGTGGCTAGTGGCTCCTATGTAATGAGCTGCGAGGCAGAGATGCTTATGGTAGCTAGGGTATTGCCAAGTGAGAACAACGACACTGCTAAAGGGTTGGGGAAATAGTTTCGATTTATGTTTCTGCTATTATTGCTGAACTGACTGCTTTGTACATTCATATTATGATTTGCTGTCATGTCTCAATGTACATGGATATTTTCTGTACAACTTTATTACCTCAAATAAAAATGTTAAAACTTAAAAAAAAAAAAAAAACGCTAGTGTGAAAGTAGCCTTACACTGGTGGCATGGAGCTTATAAACCCTGGGGCCGATTTACTAATATTCTCTAAAAGTATGAACGTGTAAACTTAGATTATCACAGTGGCTGATGCTGGGTGATAAATGTCTAGTCTGACTTTACACCCCCTATTTATTGGCTTAGTTTATGGCAAAAAAAATGTCATTTTAAGCCACACTTCTCTCTTGCGATGGTACACCACCTTCTTGACCCATCCCTTGTGGTACAACTCATAAACACTCTCCAAAGTCAATGTGGTGCAAGGCATGTACATCCTTTTTTTGGTATAAATTGTGCAAGAATTCTGGCACATTTTCAGTAGTAAACCTATGAGAATTAAGTAATGTCATAGCCAGAATCTTATTTCTGATATTAAAGGACTCTATACTGACAGGGAGTGTTCCATAGGATTGGTGCATAGCAAATGTGGTGCCGATATTCAAAAAGGGTCCAAAAACAGAGCCTGGGAACTATAGGCCGGTAAGTTTAACATCTGTCGTGGGTAAACTGTTTGAGGGTTTTCTAAGAGATGCTATCTTGGAGTGCCTCAATGAAAATGAGCAAATAACTCCATATCAGCATGGCTTCAGGAGGGATCGATCATGTCAAACCAATTTAATCAGTTTCTATGAGGAGGTAAGTTCTAATCTGGACCGCAGCGAATCAATGGATGTCGTATATCTGGACTTCTCCAAAGCATTTGACACTGTACCACATAAAAGGTTAGTATATAAAATGAGAATGCTTGACCTGAGAGAAAATGTCTGTATGTGGGTAAGTAACTGGCTCAGTGATAGAAAACAGAGGGTGGTTATTAACGGCACATAGTCAGATTGGGTCACTGTCACTAGTGGGGTACCACAGGGGTCAGTATTGGGCCCTATTCTCTTAAATATATTTATTAATGATCTTGTAGAATGCTTGCACAGTAAAATATAATTTTTTGCAGATGACACTAAACTATGTAAAGTAATTAACACAGAAGAGGACAGTACACGGCTAGAGATGGATCTGGATAGACTGGAGGCTTGGGCAAAGAAGTGGCAGATGAGGTTTAACACTGACAAATGTAAGGTTATGCATATGGGAAGGAATAATGCAAGTCACCAGTACATACTAAATGGTAACATACTAAATGTAACTCTGACATGGAAAAGGACCTAGGAATTTTAGTGAACAGCAAACTAAGCTGCAGAAACCAGTGTCAGACAGCTGCTGCCAAGGCCAATAAGATAATAGGTTGCATCAAAAGGGGCATAGATGCCCATGATGAGAACATAGTCCTGCCACTTTACAAATCACTAGTCAGACCACACATGGAGTACTGTGTACAGTTCTGGGCTCCTGTGAACAAGACAGACATAGCAGAGCTGGAGAGGGTTCAGAGGAGGGCAACTAAAGTAATAACTGGAATGGGTGGACTACAGTACCCAGAAAGATTATCAAAATTAGGCTTATTCACTTTAGAAAAAAAGACGACGAGGGGAGATCTAATAACTATGTATAAATATATCAGAGGTCAGTACAGAGATCTCTCCCATGATCTATTTATCCCCAGGACTGTGACTGTGACAAGGGGACATCCTCTGCATCTGGAGGAAAGAAGGTTTGTACACAAACATAGAAGAGGATTCTTTACGGTAAGAGCAGTGAGACTATGGAACTCTCTGTCTGAGGAGGTGGTGATGGTAAGTTCACTAAAAGAGTACAAGAGGGGCCTGGATGTATTTCTGGAGTGTAAT
Organism: Rhinella marina; assembly: GCA_900303285.1. Classification (NCBI taxonomy): domain Eukaryota; kingdom Metazoa; phylum Chordata; class Amphibia; order Anura; family Bufonidae; genus Rhinella; species Rhinella marina. The sequence goes on along the minus strand of ONZH01025635.1, from coordinate 132,013 downwards.
TATATTACAGGTTATAGTTACTAGAGAGGGGTCGTTGATCCAGGGAGTTATTCTGATTGCCTGATTGGAGTAGGTAAGGATTTTTTTCCCTAAAGTGGGGAAAATTGGCTTCTATCTCACAGGGGTTTTTTGCCTTGCTCTGGATCAACTTGTAGGAAAACAGACCGAACTGGATGGACAGATGTCTTTTTTCGGCCTTATAAACTATGTTACTATGTAAATCTGTTCCATTGAATGGATTGGAATTCATATTGTAAGGGATCGCTCTCAGGGGGTTGCCATCACCAACTTTTTCCAACACACAGGATTTTCAAGTCCAAAAACAGCTTTATTTGCTCTTCAGCACAAAACAAACAAAGCCAAAGAGAGCCTTTCTCTCTTTTAGGCTTCCTCAGCCTTGTGGCCCCCCAGCCCTGCTGGCTGGGACCACACGGGCCCTCTCCAGGTCTGTTCCCTGGGTCCTCTCTCTCTCGACTCACATACACAGAAGGTCGTTTTATCCCCCTGTGATTACACAGCAGGCTTCACCTGCATTCTGTCAGCTTACCGCAACACCTGTAGTGGAAGGGTGTGGACTGGAAGACTCCCACTACCAACCAGTCTCCAAGTCCAAGAAATCCGGCCCATGTCACTTTAAATTAAATCTCCAGCAAGCTATGTCTTGCTGAAGCAGCACCATTTCAGGATTTCAGTTATCTCACCATGCTAAACTGACAAACCAGGTGAGATACACACCCTCACATCCGTACATATTACACAATATATTCATATTAAAGGGGTTGTTCCAGAAAAAAAATATTCCATAGTTTTCTTTTTCAAAATTCTTTATTTATATAAGAAAAGTCAACCAGTGTTACAGCAAGTAAATTGGACATATTTAGCGACAAACAAGGAAATGATACAATTGCCATATTAAGATGTGTGATAAATCAAGACACATATAAAGATATGTAGCTGTAACAGCAAACATAGATATTGTACAGATTATTTATACTAAACGTTCAAAACATAACAACACTGGAGTCCAGACAAGACATTTACAGTCTTATAAATGTTCATTAAAGTACAGTGGTATAGTCATCGCATTTTACCAAAGAGTACATGCAAATGGTTTAGTGCCTGATCATTTTAGGGGTTGGTTGTGAGCGTCGAGTAAAGGTGGTTCTGGTAGTATGTCAACCAAGGTTGCCATAATGATAAGAAGGCCAAACAGTTATTCCGATCCCAACCGACCATCTCCTCCATGCGACAAATCTGATGTACCTTATCTAGCCAGGAAGAGATTGTCGGCGGTTCAGAGTCTCTCCATTTCATTGGGATGATATATTTGGCTGCAGTTAAAAGGTGTGTGACCAAGTTTTTGGCTGAGGGTTTAAAGTGTGTTTGGGGACACCATAACAAAACCAATGTCGGGGAGAGGGATAATTTCGTATGAAAGATTTTATTAATCAGTGCCTCTACCTCTTTCCAAAAGGCGGCGAGTTTAGGGCAGGACCACCATATGTGAGTCATAGTGCCTCTATCTCCCCGACATCTCCAACACAAAGCATCTGGCAGAATATGGGCCTTAAATAGGTAATCAGGTGTTCTATACCAACGAGAGAGAACCTTGTAGGAATTCTCCTGGATCCGCACACAGCTAGAAAACCCATGTGAGTGGTGGAGTATAAATCTACAGTCATCCTCTGACAAAGAGACCTGGAGTTCCTTCTCCCACTCCCTTAAGAAAAGGGGTTTAACTGACGTTGTCCCTTGGATGAGATGAGTGTACAGTAAAGACAAGCATTTGGATGGAGATGTCGGGAGCAGGACGTAATTTTCCAGCCATGTAGGGTCAGGGTGTGGAGATGTATAAACCTTTTTAAATTGCTTTATATATGCGTCTACATCTATAGTCCCCATATAAGACAATTGCATCCCCAAGGCTCTCTCAAGTTGTGACAGTATACATGCATTCCTATCCGGAGCTTTTAAAAGCTCGGCAATATTAAGATTCTGCAGTGAATGCCACACTTTAATGTTTCCCTTGTGCCTAGGGTTGAGAAAAAAGGGTAAGGCCAAGACAGGTGCCAGTGGTGAAAGACGTCCAGAGGACATATGAAGAGCTTGTGTTTTCCCACAGTACCAGACCATACACCGAGTAAGAACACTAGTTATAGAGGAGTCAGGTATCGTGGTTTTTTTTTACCCACAACAGGTGTAGTAAATCATCGCCCATCAAAGCTCTCTCCATGTCTGCATACAATGCAGTATTTGAAGGTCTAGCTAATTCAACCCACCTCTCTAATTGGATAGCATGCAAGTCAGTATGCAAATCAGGGAAAGAGAGACCGCCTTTCTTTGTCTTTGCTATAACTTGAATATAGGACAGTCGTGGTCTCTTGTTAGCCCATAAAAATGAGGAAAAGAGGTTCTTGAAATCTGAGAAATATGTATTAGGAAGTGATATCGGAATACTCCTCAGAACATATAAGATCTGAGGGAGTACATAAGTGGACAGGATGTTCTTCCTACCCAGCCAAGATAAGTAAGGGAGTTTTATGGATTTTAAAAAACCTTTGATCTTGGTAAAAAGCTTGGAGTAGTTCGGTTTGTAAATATGGTCCGGCACTGAGGGAATCATGATGCCAAGGTGTTTAATGGCCTCTTTGGGCCACTGAAAAGATGTAGATTGTTTCAGTGTGGAGATACAAGACGAGGAAGCTGAAACATTTAATATCTCTGATTTATCATAATTAATCTTAAAATTAGATATCTCCCCGTATTCCTCAAGAATACGTAGTGCCGGCGGAATACCTTCCGCTGGGTTGGTGACAAAGAGCAACAAATCGTCTGCGAATGCTGCTAAGGAGTGCTTATAACCCCCAACCTGTAGTCCCCGTATTTCTTGGGAGTCACAAATCTTTTGCAGTAACATCTCTAGGGCCAGTAAGAACAGCGTAGGAGAGGGAGGGCAGCCCTGCCTGGTCACGTTTGAAATGCTGAATGGGGACGACAGAAACCCATTAACTAAAATTCTAGCCAAGGGTGAGCTGTATAATGAAAAAATGGCTGTTATGAAAGAGGGAGGGAAACCAAAATGTTGGAGTGCTCTTTCCATGAAGTACCAATTGACTCTGTCAAATGCCTTTTCGGCGTCAGTTCCCAATAAGACCAGGGGTAGGTTATGTCTTCTAGCGTAGCATACAACATGTAGGACTCTGCTTACATTATGCTTCCCTTCACGCCCCTTTACAAATCCCACCTGTTCTTCTCCCACCAGAAGAGGGAGTATTTTAGCAATGCGCAGGCTCAGCAGTTTGGCCCATAACTTGACATCTATATTAAGCAATGAGATTGGCCTGTAACTGCTACATTTGGATAGATCTTTCCCCTCCTTTGGAAGGATAGTGATGTGAGCCATCAAAGCTTGTGATGGTAGAGACCCACCCTGAAGAAGTGAGTTGCACCACTCAACAAAATGAGGGAGCAAGACTTTATTGAACTTTCGGAAATAGGCGATGGAATAGCCATCAGGCCCTGGGCTTTTGCCTGGGGGTACACTGGAGATTACCGCCAGTGCTTCTTCCTCCGAGATTGGAGATATTAGTACCTTCTTATGCTCATCTGAAAGGGTAGGAACTTTAAGAGACGAGAGGAAAGAGTCAGTTTTTTGAATTAGGAGACTAGGGTCTGTGTCTTGTAAATTATATAAGTTAGAGTAGAACTTATTGAATTCTTCTGCTATGGCAGGAGTGGAGGTGTGAACTGTACCCTGCTCGGATTTGATTGAGGGAATAAAGGTTTTGGTCCTTTGACCTTTAATCATTTGAGTAAGGAGCTTAGAACCCCTATCTCCATGTAAGTAAACCTTATACCTCATTGCTCTCAAGGACTTAGCAGATTTGATGTTTAAGAGATCCTTTAGCTGAGAGAGTAGACATACCAGATCATGATATACAGAATCTGAGTGATTTAACTCATTTTGCTCATAGCTGACAGTTGGGCAAGAATTGAGTCAATTTGAGCAGATCTTTGCTTGTGGACCCAAGCCCCTAAGGCTATCAGTTCCCCTCTCATGTAAGCCTTGTGGGATTCCCACAGGATAGGCCTAGAAATCCCGTCAGTGTCATTCCATCTAAAAAAGTCCTTCAGCTTCTCTTCCAGTTTGTTCCTATCTGTTTCAGTTTCTAAAAGAGTGTCATTTAGTCTCCATGTCCAGGCCTTAGGAGGGATCTTGTGCATTTTTAACGTGACAGATACTGGAGCGTGGTCTGAGACCGTGATCTGACCAATAGAGGATGCAGACACTGCCTCCAATAAATGATTAGAGATAAATAAGTAATCTAAGCGCTGGTGAGTGCCATGTACTGCTGAGAAGAAGGTAAAATCTTTCTCACTGGGGTGAGTCACCCTCCACACATCCGAAACCCGATGTGCAGAAAGTGCAGCCCTAAGCCTGCGCATTTGCTTTGTAGAGAGTTTTGGGGAAGGAGAAGTAGAATCCATAGGGTGGTCTAAAACTACATTCAGATCTCCTCCTAAGATAAGCAGACCCTCCTTAAAGGTGTGTAAAGAATTCAGCGTATCCACTAGCCATTTAATTTGGTGTCTATTGGGGGAGTATATGTTCGCCAGAGTCACTTTCATGTTGCATAAGAAGCCTTTAAGGAAGACATACCTGCCCTAAGGATCAATGGATTGAGACAAAAGCTGAAATTGGGTGTTTACTCCAATACCTATAGAGACTCCTCTTGAAGCAGAAGAATAAGTGCTATGGAACCATTTGGGATAGTATTTAGTGAAAAGAGTAGGGGTATGGTCGTGGCAAAAATGAGTTTCTTGCAAAAATAACAGTTCTGCCCTCTCCCTCCTCAGCATATGAAAGACCTGACTCCTTTTTTGGGGAACATTCAAGCCATTCACATTCAAGGAACATATCTTAATAGGTGCCATGGTGGTATATTTGTAGGAAAGACCACAATACCTGTGGAAAAGAAGTAGTCAGGACTGTCTTCCCTATGACTCCAAACATTAAACTAAATACAGAACAAAGTAAACCTGTCCAGGTCTTATAGAATACAATTAAGCATGAAAACATAGTGTTTACAGCAGCTGTAAATTGGGGTGGGAGAAACAGTGTAATACTCATAGCCCAAGCAATCTAAGTACATCGCTCAGCTACTAAATGGAGGCCTGGTTGGGTGGAGGCAGGCAACCCAGGCATATGCCCAGAAACCAAACAAGCTAACTTGAGTCTCAGCCACCAGTTCCCCACCCCCACCAACCAGACCGCCTGGTGGGCATATATAACAAATTAAAGAACAAGGCGGTTGTGAAACACAACCCCTTACATATAATATATAGCATATATATAGGAAATCCTGTGAAGTGCAAAAGAGATTATAGATATAAAAGTTATACTCAACACTTCATGGAGGAAACTTGGGTACACATATAGTCCCTGAGAAGGGGACCCTGTTGGGTCAAGGTGAAAATTTCTCTGTATGGAAAAGTTCATGTCTTTGCCGCATCACTCTGGCGTTTCTTGGCTTGCGGTGACTTGAATCTCTTGACCACTTGCCACTCTTCTGGAGTAGGTAACGGTGGAATCTAGAGATTACCGGAGAGAGGGAGCCAGGAAGGAATATCCAGCAGCTCCGAGTGCAGAAGAGGCCACACTTTTGAAAGGTCATCCAGGTGGCGAATGTTGATCTGTTTCCCGTTGATTAATGTGTTGAGGCCAAAAGGATAAAGCCATCTCAGTGGGCATTTCTTGGTTCTTAACAGGTCTGTAAGTGGCTTCAGAAGCCTGCGTTTAGCAAGGGTACTTGCCGCCAGATCCTGATACAATTGAATCTTGCTATTTTCATATAGTATGTCTTCCTTATTTCTAGCTGCAGCTTATTTCTAAGATGGCGGCTGTGTCTAGAAAATTTAGTAGGCCACAGATAATGTCCCTGGGTGGAGCGCTCGCATCTGGTTTGCGCCTAAGAGCCCTATGAGCCCGCTCAATGACCACCTGGTAAGCCCTCTCTTGACCCAATAGTGAGGCAAAAATATGGAGGACAGCACCTTGTATGGCGTCTGCTTGGACCGTCTTGGGTATGCCTCGCAATCGTATGTTTTTACGGCGGCTCCGATTCTCCTGATCTTCAAGATGCAGAAAGGCCGCATTCATCTGGTCTCTAACTTCTTCCAGGTTAGATTGCATGGCCGTGCTGTGTTTGATCACTGCGTTATGTGTGTCTTCCAAGGCCTCAACTCTGTGACCCATATGTTTTATGTCGGATTTGATGTCCGCAAGCTCCCTCAATACCGGTTCAAATGCTTCAGCCAGCGCCTCCCGAAGAAATGTTTTGGTGATAGGGATGGTGTCTAGCTCACCTTGTGCCTCCGACATTGTGCACGAGCTTCCATCATCAGAGTACTCCGGTCAGCAGGCGTGGCAGCTGCTTCCAGCGCCATCTTGGAGCGGCCTGCCGACGAAGTTAACTTCTTTTTCAAGAATTTGTCCATGTCTGCTTGGCCCCTGCTGTGTCTTGGTGTGCTCTGGGGCTCCCTGGTGCGTTCCTTGTTCTGTTTGCCCATGTTGTAAGCAATGGAATGCCCAAATTAAAGCTTTTATGAGCGTTGTACTGAGGAGCTCACTTATCAAGCGTCCATCTCCTAGCGCGGCTAGCTCCACCCCCCTATTCCATAGTTTTCTAACCAGCACCTGGATCTGGATCTTTGTATTTCCATGTAATTAAATATTTAGCATAGCTATTAAGTGATTCAGTAAAATGTATCTGTATAGCGCCTCCTGTATTTTTTCTTATTTCTTTGTCCTGCTCACTGAGATGGCTGCACATGCTCAGTTTCATCTTTTAACTGCCTCCTGAGTTGTGATAGGCAGAGCTGAGACACGCCCCATTAGCTAAAGCTGAAAAGACACTCCCCTTGCGCTGTCAGCTTAATATAAATCTAGCAGAGCAATGAATTAGGAGATCTCCAGACCCATGTGCGGTACATGGCTGGTTCTAGCTTTGTTAGAAAGACGTTGTCATGTACTATATGATGTCTGATTTTCATTTCTTTCATTAGTCATCGGATTATCCCTTTAATTATATCCCCTAGGAGGTACCTCTAGTCAAGTAAATAAAATTAAAATCTTAATAATTAGTAGGTAGGATCCAAAGGGTATCAGATGCCATTTGGCAATTTGGAAATAAATTCCCTGTATCAAGTGACCACCCACTTTGATCACAAGAAAGTCGCGCAATATTTGATATATTCTATGTCTATAATGTTGCAATACGACACACGACATGCTGTGACTGCAACGTGACAGTCGCAGAAAATCCATACATGCTTCAATGCAAGTTGTGCGTGACACACAACCAGCTTTCAACTTTACTGCGATTTGGCTGTGTTTTCACACCAAGATAACAGCTCTAAAATAGTCGCTTGACAGCAAGTTGCACATATTTTTGTGTCGCTGGACATATGTACTATTTCTCCTTTCACCTACTCAGCTAAGTCAGTTTGATGAGATTGCAATTGATGAGAGGCAATCAACCTGAAACAGTTCTCAGCAGATGAGGTACTGGCTTGGTTATAACCCCAAGTTATGTCTCAAAGCCTGTTGAACATTGACTTACAGGATAGCTAGTATGTAAACATGCGAGACAATTCACAGCAAAGGCTCATGTCATCTTTTATGTGGGCAAAAATATATTTTTTAGTTGACTGCAGATCCCCTTGTGTAAACAGAGAATGTGTTGCTAAAAAAAAGTAACCTCAATAAGGACAAAAAATTGTATTCATGATCATGGGTTCCTATACATTTTCCATTCTACAATGATAGCTCTATTTAAATAGCGCTTAAATGAGTGTCAATCTACATACCATTTCACAGATTAGTGCTGGTTATAAGGACTTACTTTAAAGGGAATGTGTCCGAAAATAACCTATTAAGTCTGATTTTTATGTTGAACATATTTTTAAAGAATTTTTGTTGGTGTTATTGCTAATTTTCCATGTCAATGTATATCTTTAAACAAAGACTATGTAAATGAGCTCATAGCAAGCTCTGCCTCTAATGCCAACAGATGTAAGGCAACTCTCCTATAAGTCAATTTTCAGCTTTTTAAACAAACCTTGAGACATGACTTGAATAATAATTAAAGGGTTCTCCGGCAATTAGGAAAAGAAAATTACTGAAAATACATAAATATTACTTTATTATAAATATATTCCCAAATATATTTAATTAGTTAAACTGGATCATTTTCTCTGGGGAGTTAACTGCAAGAAGAAATAAAATGGCCGCCATCCTATTAGTACACAGAAAACCTGTCCTAATCACAAAACAGGACAAGTTACTTCACAACACTGAGCTAAAAAGCTGCCTCATCCTCCTCTCGGCTCGACTTTTCAGGGATTTTCAGAGACATGGAGTACAGAAAGGAGCTGGGGATGTGGCTGATGAGCAGGAGCACATGTATGTGCTCTCCATTACCTCAGTCTATCCATCCTCCCTGTACTTCATGTCTCCCCATGAACTCCATTCCTACAGGATCATATCAGCTGAATTCAGGATCATAATCCTTGACAAGTAGAGAAGAGAGGAGGATGAAGCAGGTCTATAGATCAGTGTTGTGAAGTAACTTGTCCTGCTGTGTGATTAGGACAGGTTTTGTGTGTACTAATAGGACAGCGGCCATTTTATTTCCCCTAATGATTGCTCTCCAGACAAAATGAGCCATTATAACTAATGAAAGGTATTTAGGAATATATTTATAATAAAGTAATATTTAAGTATCATAGTTTATTAAACAAATTCAATTAATCACTCCAGATTAGAGTATCTGACCTGACATACTGGTGTGTGTCACAGTTACCAACCACATATTGTAGTCCAATTGCCCTTTACAAAATATATATTTTAAAATTTTAAAAAATCAGTAGATCAGTACTGTACCAACCACCCTGATGTAACATTCTGCATCACAGTTACTGTAAATTGTAGTGTCCAATTGATCTTTTGTTTCTAAAAAAAATTGTCCAAAATTAATAAATTCAGTTGATCAGACACTATGGTAGCTGATATATTGTTCTGCATCAATATGTATTCTACTTCACTCTGTCCAACTGACTGTTTTTTAAAATTCAAAGTTAATTTGATCAGACACTATTATTATACTATATTGTACTGGACTTTGTCCAACCATACATTGTACTTTAATTGGTAAGACTGTGTGACTTCTGATTACTTTTCAAGAAAAACATTGTATTAAAAAAGAAGGGGGAGGATTATCATCTCCCTCCACCAGAAAAATGGTTTTAAAAAGTGTCAACTTTTTAACTGCAACTTTGTAAAATAAAATTGCAATTTTACACCGTCCTTGCCACATTTCAGAATGGTGGTTTGACGAGGACAGGAAGGGTGTGTGGCCAACTTCTGCAACAAAGTTATCTTCATTTACTCCAGTTTTCTGGTGCAAATGAAGCTAGAAATCTACGGCAGCTCGGCGCTGCAGTAGATTTCTGTTTAGGATGTGCCTCATTTATGACAAGGCATATGCCCCATCATAAATGTGGCACATCTTCTTGCAGTTCTGGGGATATCAAGACCAACTTAAAAATGTCTGATAAAAGACAGTGGCAATGGATGGAGCAATGTAAAACAAAACACCTGTGCCATGTCATCCACCAGTGAGAATGTGGGTGGTTGTAGTGTTAGTAGCAGCACCAAAGTCTGCACCAACTCTCCGGCCAGTAGTAGCATTCCACAGCTGTCCTTCACAGTCCTTTATTGCAAAGGAAAAGATAACCTTGTAGACTAGTTGACTTACTCATCATCTCAGTCATAGTGGGCGGGATGATGATGTTACCTTTGAGTCTGACACTGTTCCTTTTAGCCAGAGTTCAATGATTTCCTACCACTCCTCCATAACAAACAATTTGAGGCCCAATAGATTTGGTGCAGCTTCTTTTCCCAGGTGCTAAGGCAGATGTTGTTGTTGATGAGTTGTATGAGAACAGTCAGTGTTGGACTGCCATGAGGCAGAGGTTCAGGCAGGGAGGAAGACATGATGGCTGAAATGTATAGCAGTGTTGGTGGTTGTAGTAGTTACACTTGGTGGTGGTAGAGACACTGGTAGCTGTGGTGGTAGTACCACTAGGGGCAAATATAGAGATGGTAATTATCAGGGGGTCAAGGAGACCATGACATCACAGCTTGAGAAAAGCAGCAGGAATAATTACAGTGATGATTGTGTATTAGATAGGACCTGGGAAGGAGGTGATAATGACCTCAAACAAGGAGGGTGGCAGTGGTGATAAAGAGTGAAGCCAACATACCACCAAAACATAAAAAACAAGCTGTCAGACCTAGGACAAACTTGGGTGGTGGCAGAAATTTTGTAAGGAGCTGCTAGTGGTAGCTCTGTGTAGGCATCTCCTGTGTGTGAATTTTTCTCTACATTGCCAGCTGAGAAAACCATCACAGTGTGCAAGTTCTTTAAGCTTGAGAATAAGACGTGACTGTTCAGGCACAAATGTAGGAACTCCTTTATTAAATTACAATACAATAAAAGTTGAAAAGGATCCGGACCTACCCCTTCCCCTCCAAATACATATAATATATAAAAACATGTAGCCCAGAAGTGCATATAAAGTAGTTATAATATTAATATGTAGGGAGCAGTATCAAGCCTTTTTATGCATGAATACAATATTGATCAGTACAGTGCATCATAAATAAAGATATATTATACAAGTATACCAATGAAGTTTGAAAAAAGGAAAAGTGAAAAAGCTGATGATGAAACAATATAAAATACTGTGAAAACTAAGAAAACACACAAATTGTGAAAAGTATGATGAAGAATAAGAAACAAAGTAAAAAAGTACAAATTAAAATTGTACTAAAATTGTGATGGAAGTAAAATGTGTGTTAGGACTATATATATATATATATATATATATATATTTTTTTTTTTTTTTTAATGAGTGCAAAAAATGTCACCAAGCTGATGACCAGTGCACCAATTACGTGTGTCAAAAACTGATTGGAGTAACAGAAAATAAATGTTACTGGTGTTTAAGGGAATTGGTCAAACAGTTTGAATAGTCACATAGCTGTGGTTCACCCAATTAAAAGCTGTTTTTCTTTTGTTAATGAGTGCTCCATTGCCAAGTTATGACGCTTTTTCTTAATATGCAAATTCGGCTTTTAGTGCAGTGAGGGCTTCACCACTGCTCTCGTTGCACCCAGGCTCCAGTCATTTCTATGACCAGCCCCTTCAGGCACAAATGTAGGAACTCCAAAATTCAAAGTTCGAAAAAAAAATGAGTTTTGATGGAGTGTCATTGTAATAAACTTAACTGTCTGGGCTCCAGCAGCGCAATCCTCAGCCTCGGCACAACCGCACCCTTGCTTACAGGATGCAACGCTATGTTTTTCCCTGCAGCAGGGGGAGAGTATGCTGGGGGAGAGTAGCAGTGGACTGATTAGCTCAGCTGCTCTATTACTGTAAACTAGTGTTTCGGACACAGGTTCTGATCCAGCACTCGGTGCTCTATTTAAATCCCTTCCTGACCATACACCATTGCCAATGATCGTTTTTGTTGGCTCTAGCTGGTTCCCTTGTTCCTGGTTCCTATATTGCTATTTGTTCCCTGTGTTTCTGACCCCGGCTTGTCTTCTGACCACTCCCTGGTTTGTGTACTGAAAGGGGAGAGGAACACTGAGAGTGAGAAACTGACCAAGGATCGGACAGGGGGAATCGCATAATCTCTGTGTACGCTTCTCGAGAGAGAGTGTGGGACAGAGGGAGCGATCCACTCGTAGGGAGGTGTTTTTATCCCGTGCTAGGTAGTCACGGGGTGGTATCCTGACTGGGTCGTCCGGAGTAATTGATTTTTTTCTTCTGGATATGACGTGACCGGTCAGACGGGTTTCCTGCGCTTGGGTCCTCTGGATCTTTATCTGGAAGAGACGTGACCAAGCCAGAAGTGATTTGCTGCATTAGTAGTGTACTGTGAAGTACAGGGCAGTGTAATCAATCAGCCTCATAGTTAGTTGCTGTCCGTGGTGGTCTGCTGAAAAGTCTGCTTGAGACTATCCCCTCCCCTTGTCAGGCATACTGTTTGTCTGTGTCTTTGTCTGCCAGCTCCGTTCTGAGAAGTTGAAACATGGGTGGCAATGCACCTTCACTATTACCCGGAGAACGGACAGCTATGCAAGTGGTGGCAGATGAGGAAGGGAAGATAAATATAAAGAACTGCAAAAAGTTAATGGAAATAGCAGCCTGTCACAAAGGAGGGAGGTTAGACTCTGATTTATGGCAGCAGGCGCTGAAGGATAAGAAAGGAATGTTAAAAGATAACGGATTGTTGAATGCTGCTCAAGCGTGGTATAATACCTCATGCCGCTGGAAGGCTGGGGGAGGGATAGAAAGGCTGGATGAAAGAGTTAATCGGTTCATGTACTCAAAAAGAGAAGGGCGGCCACCGCCCTATAATGGCGCCGATCCCGGTGGATGGACATGCGCACATTGTGGTCAGCAAAACCCTGATCTCAGGGAGATGTGTCTTGCGTGTGGTGCCTCACGCCCCCATCTGGGGAAAAGTGACAGAGGGCCAACGTCATTGACTCCTAAGACAGCCCCCACTTTGCCTCCAGCACCGCCTCCAGCACCGCCTACAGCACATGTCACCACATGTCCCACCCTGCCTCCAGCACCACCTCCAGCACCACCTCCAGCACACGTCATCATGAGTCCCACACCACCTCCAGTGCACGTCACTGCGTGTCCCATCCTGCCTCCAGTACCACCCCCAGTGCAACCTCCGACAGCAAGCACTATGAGTCCTATTCAGGCCGCAAGCACACAGGGGGAGGAGCCTCTCATTCAGTTTGAGGAGGAGGATGACCAGGCCCCGAAACTAGTGCCTGTGCCAGCAGTGACTCCGTTATACCCTGTGTTAAACACTGATGGCTCTTATTACGTACCTGTCCCAGCGACTGCACCCCCTCCGTCAGAAGATACTGGTCTGGTCCCTTTGTTTATGGCAGGGGGTAGGAATAAAGCAAACAAGCCCCCAGAGACAGGAGGCGAGGAAGATGATGATCAACCTGTTGATCCAGACTCAGGAGGGGCAAGGGGGGGAGAGAGGAGTGGCGGAGAGGAGAGAGAACGCAGGGAACAAGCAGATGCCGCCCTCCAGAAAATGGGCGAGCAGTTGCATGAAGTTCAGAGACAGCTACGTCAGGTCCAAGAGACCCAACAGGCCCCAGCACCCGTGCAAGCACCCCCTGTCCTCCCCCCTTTGGGGGTGGAGGAGCGCAGAAAGTATGTGACCTTCTCACCCAATCAGGCCACTACTCTTGTCAACTCCCTCCCTGACCCAGAAACTCAGCCCATGCCCTTTTACAGAAAGATGGAACAAATCCGGAAAACACACTCTGCTACCTGGAGAGATTTAGCAGGGTTGACTAACATAAAAGCAGGGGATTCTTTTTGGCCACTCATGGATAGAGCTATACGACCCCCTGCATATGGGTCCGAAGAGTGGCAGCAACAATATGATTCTGGTGAAGAGTTCTACAGGAGATTGGGGTAGTGGGCCCGCCAGAGGCAAGCCAGATCCGCATGTCGAAAACCTCGAAACTTTCATGGCGCTCTCTACCCCCTCCTCTTGTGGTCCTGCCCCCATGGTACAACTTAATGTGGGGGGTGAGCAGCGTACTTTTCTTGTGGATACTGGTGAAGCCCGAAGTGTTCTTCGACACACAGATATACCTGACCCTAATTCTATGGATGATGCATCATCCGTTTCATGTGTGGGCATTGATGGTAGGTGTAGGTCATCACCCCTCACCAAACCACTCACTGTAGCCCTAGGACCACAGCCTTCCTCTTCCATGTTGTCCAGATTTGTAGTCTCTTCTACCTGTCCACTGAATCTGCTGGGAGCTGACCTACTACAGAAAATGGGGGCAATCATTCAGTTCCACCCTGATGGTACAGTGACACTGTCTACACCCCTGCAGCCTGAGGAAGCAGTTCTCATTGCTGCTTCCATTTCCCAAGAGCTCCCTACCCTGTCCTTCAGGGGAGTACCCCAGTCAGTGGAAGCACAGATTCCTCAGCACTTGTGGTCAAAAGGACCTCAGGACATTGGCCGGTTGCGTGTGCAACCCATCATGGTGCACCTGAAGCCTGGGGCAGTCTTGCCCCGGAAACCTCAGTATCCACTGTCCATAGCTCAGATGGATGCTGTCACTCAGCAGCTCTCGGAGTATCTTCGAGTGGGGGCCATTGTACCCACTACCTCCCCCTGCAACACTCCACTGTTCCCAATCAAGAAAAAAGGGAAGAAGGGGCAACCAGCTACCTACAGGATGGTCCATGACCTCAGGGCTGTCAACGAAGCCACCATCCTAGAGACTCCAGTGGTACCTAATCCACACACCCTCTTATCTCTGATTCCGGCTGATACTCAAAGGTACACTGTGATAGATCTGGCCAATGCCTTCTTTTCTGTTCCTTTACATCCAGACTGCCAGTATTTGTTTGCTTTCACTCATGCTGGTTCCCAGTACACATGGACAGTGATGCCTCAAGGAGCTCAAAACAGTCCCTCTCAGTTCAGCAAAGCTATGTCATCTATCCTGGATGAATGGAAACTGCAACACACAGATGTAGTCCTCCTACAGTATGTGGATGATCTGTTGGTGTGCGCAAAATCTTGGGACTTGTGCCACCAGGCCTCTGTCTCTCTCTTGTTCTTTCTGGCTGATCAAGGATGCAAAGTGTCTAAGGACAAAGTCCAGTGGTGTGAACTCAAGGTTACATTCCTCGGCCACTGTCTGAGCCCAGGAGCCAAGCACCTAACTGAGGACCGGAAAAAAGCCATCTTTGACATTGCAGAGCCTACCACTCCACGCCAGCTTCAAACATTTTTGGGCCTAGTCTCGTACTGTAGGCCTTGGATCTTGGATGCCTCCATCTTGATGCAACCCTTGTATGACTATATCACGAACTCTCCGTTTCACCTCACCCAGGAGGCCAAAGAGTCATTTTCACAGCTCAAGACTGCAGTGTCCTCTTCGCCGGCCCTCGGTATTCCAAACTACGATCTCTCTTTTCTACTGTATGTGATGGAGAGAGAAGGCCATGCAACGGGAGTCCTCACCCAGAGTCATGGAGGCCGAAACAGACCTTTAGGTTATTACTCTGCCCATTTGGATCCAGTAGCCAGAGGCTCTCCTTCATGCATCAGAGCCATACATGCTTGTCATCTGCTACTGGACAAGACCTCTGACATTGTTTTGGGACATCCCCTGCAAGTCTTGGCGCCTCACGATATCTCTGCCATTCTACAGCAAACACAGCCCAAGCATCTCTTAGCTGCCCATCATCTTCGCATGCAGTGTTCACTACTGCTGCCTGACACAGTCACAATCTCCAGGTGTCATGTACTCAACCCTGCATCACTTCTCCCCTTTCCTCAAGGGGGGATGGAAGAAGGAGCACATGAAGGTGCAGAAGAAGGATATAAAAATGAAGAAGACCCTGACGTGTCAGAAGATCATCATGACTGCTTGGAGCTCATCAAGCAAGAAACTGAGCCACTGGCTAACATTTCAGAGACTCCTTTGCCGGACCCCCAGCTCTCACTCTTTGTGGATGGGTCCAGGTTTGCTGATGATCAGGGAAGATATCACACTGGGTTTGCGGTGACCTCCTCATATGAGGTTATCAAGGCTCAAGCCTTACCACCGGATATGTCTGCACAGGAGGCAGAACTTATAGCCGACAGAAGCGTGCAAACTCTCCAAGGACACCACTGCAAACATCTACACGGACTCAAGATATGCCTTTGGAGTGGCCCATGATTTTGGGCCCATATGGAAAAGCAGGAAGTTCATTACTTCGAATGGCACTCCTATCAAGAATGCAAAATCAGTAGAGGAGCTAATGGAGGCTCTAGCCCTCCCCAAACAAGTTGCCATACTGAAGGTGAAAGCTCACACTAAGGCAGACACCCAAGAGTCAAAGGGTAACGCGCTGGCAGATGAAGCAGCAAAAAAGGCAGCAATGGAGGAAAAAGAAGAAGTGATGACTCTGGTGGTGCAAACCAGATCCAAAGCTTCAGAAGGTGAATCTGCAACAGACTCTGAAACAGACCGCAAAGCTCAGGAAAAGTCGAAAGAATGAACGCAACACTAAAGCTGAAGATGCTGAAGATGGCCCAGGAAACTGGGAAGCCGTGGCCAGAAAGTCTGCCCATAGCTCTGTTCAGTGTGAGACACACCCCGAAGGGTAAAGAGAAACTATCCCCCTTTGAAATACTGTTTGGTTGTGCCCCTAAACTAGGCCAGTATTTCCCCGGACAGTTAGCCTTGCAACATGATTGATTGTCTTCTTATGTTTCTGCTTTGTGTACACATCTCACTGATCTACATTCTCGAGTTTTCTCTTCCCTTCCAGACCCAGAGAGTATCCCTGGCACACACAACCTGCAACCAGGAGACTGGGTGATGGTGAAGAAACACGTCAGAAAAAGCTCTAGAACCTCGATTTGAAGGTCCATTCCAGGTTCTGCTGACGTCTCCCACCTCTGTGAAACTCGAGACAAAGAAAACGTGGATCCACGCCTCCCACTGCAAGCGAGTGAAGTTCCCCCTGGTAGAAGAGAGACCAGAGGTGGACCCATCACAATGATATCCTTTCTTGTGATCTTAGCAGTAGGGGGGGCACTAGGGGAAAAATGTGGAGAGACAATATTTACTCTTTGGTTTAATGCTATAGCATCAATGCAGATATTTGAATTTGATTATTGCAGTGTAGGTTGTTGTCCCTCCTGGAGTACACCTCAGGAAGATGCACAGTACTACTTGTGTGTCACAAGATCAGGGAATGAATGGTGCCACAGCTGGCATGATGTGTTGGTAAACACAGGGCCTGACTGGGGATACTGTCCCAAAGAAGGGCAGGAACTGGTAGACAGGCAGGGCCTTTCCCTTTCCAGCAGAGTAACATTGGCAGTAAAAGGAAACTGTCTTCCAACTCAGTTCACAAAAAGCAGGTGTCAAACTCTCATACTGACCGTGACAAACCCCCAACCTACTGACATGGGTTTATATGTTTTGGGAAGGTATACCCCACATGGGTCCCAAATGCCTCTTTTCCAACTGTACTGGAGAAGTTTTGAAAACAAGCCTAAACCATTTGTGACCACTCCTTCCCCTGATGACATTAACCCTTTGTTACCTTCATAGTATGACCTGATGGCTAGGGCTCCTTATACCATGCAGGAGACACTGGCTGTGGAGACAGGATTTTCAGATCACAACTTGTGGTTGGAATGGGCCAGATATACCGCTTCCCAGATGAACCGCACTGGATGCATTACTTGTGCCCCTGCCAGGCCACATTTGGGGACCATGCCCCTTCCTTTAGGTCCTGATCATTTCTCCTGTTTCCTGAGTATATATGTCAATCAAACGGTCAATGACACTGCCTGTCAAACCTGGAAGGGCCTCTACCCGTTGCTAGAGAAAGCCCCTGGCCCTGGAGAGGGGATCACCATTTACAAAGGAAGCTACACATGTTTTCAGGTAGAGACAAAGGGGGGAAAGGACATGGGAAAGTTCCCTGAAGGATACTGTGGTAAGGTCATAAATACCACAGGGACAGATTATCAGAACTACCTTATAAATCAGTCACAAGCTCTGGGTGATGTGGTATGGTTGCGTGCTGACATGAAGTTGAGGGCAAGGATGGAAGGAGTATGGCATGGCCAGTGTGCCCTGGCTCTCATACTCATGCCCTTCCGTATCTTTGATTCCCCAGACTGGGAACTGACTCTTGACCGTCTCCGGAACCTCCACAAACAGTCCTGGGAAGATCAGGTGATCCTCTCTAGGGGAAAAAGGGAGTCAAAACCAGCTGGGAGTTTGGACACACATGTATACATAGATGCAATAGGCGTCCCAAGGGGAGTCCCCAATGAGTTCAAAGCAAGGAATCAAGTAGCAACGGGATTTGAGTCGATTATTCCCACTATCACTATTAACAAAAATGTGGATTGGATTAATTACATCTATTATAATCAGCAGAGATTTGTAAACTACTCCAGAGATGCTCTGAAAGGGATTGTGGAACAGTTGGGTCCTACAAGTATCATGGCATTCCAGAACAGAATGGCATTGGACATGCTCCTGGCAGAGAAAGGTGAAGTATGTAAGGTGATAGGAGATACCTGTTGTACTCTTATTCCAGATAACCTGGGACCAGATGGCCAAGTGATGAATGCCCTAAAGGGACTCACATCTTTATCTGAAGAGTTGAAAAGAAACTCAGGCATTACTGATCCATGGGATGCCTGGTTTGACTGGCTGAAGGACTGGAGAAAATCTCTTGCTCAGTTAGGAGTTGTCATCTTGATAATCTTAATAATGCTTGCTCTAACTGTTTGTTGTGTAATCCCTTGTGCCAGGAAACTGTTGGCAAAAGCAGTGGAGAATTCCATCCCTGAGATGATCATGACTGAACCATATGATGACATCGGGAAGGAGATTCATGTGCCCTTGGATGACATCAGCCCTCCCTCAACTAAAGTTCTGTGAGGCGGGAGTGAAGATTCCTTGGGACCCTGTATTTCAATGGTCAATGAGCCTGACAACTAACCTTAAAGACAATATGTCTAGCTTTAGCATATGTTCACATAATCTGCACTTAGCCTTAACACATATTTACACATTCTTTGCTTAAAATTAGCTTAGTGTGAGTGGTCCTGTGTGCCCGGAGGGTTCCTGAACCAGAGCGGATGAAGAAGACCACCAGATGGATGTCAGCGAAGAAGTCCCCCACGCAGTTCCAGTGAAGCCTGTGTTAAGGTCAGAGTTAGAATCTGACTTCCCTTTGTGTAAGTCCATTAAGAGGGAGTCTATCCATCAGGGATAGGCTGTCTCCTAAGTGGTGAAGAGGACGCAGACACAATGGGACAGATTGTTAGGTCCATTTAGACCAGGGACAGACAACACCGTGCTTGTAATGGCTTCAAAGGGGGGACTGTTATGGATATGAAGACTGAAGATGTGAAGCCATTACAAGATGGCGCTGGCTCCGGGACCACTCCTGCTCTTATCTGTAGTTTACATTCTTTAGTAGAACTAGATGCGCAGAAGTGAAACTTTATTTTGCATTACTAACCAATTATATATTCTCTAACCCTCAGGAGAGATTTCCCCCTCCCTGGGGTATATAACCTTTGTAACCCCCCTTAATAAACGAGAACCTCTTTGACCCTACAAGGTGTCAGTGTTGTTTCTTCCATGCATGTAAAATCCTAGGATTACTTTAATTTGGAGCAGAGAAACAAACTTTGTGGCTCCCTTTGTGAGCCATCCTTATCAATAGTAACATAGTTTATAAGGCTGAAAAAAAAGACATCTGTCCATCCAGTTCGGCCTGTTATCCTACAAGTTGATCCAGAAGAAGGCAAAAACCCCTGTGAGGTAGAAGCCAATTTTCCCCACTTTAGGGGAAAAAATTAATTCCCGACTCCAATCAGGCAATCAGAATAACTCCCTGGATCAACAACCCATCTCTAGTAACTATAACCTATAATATTATTACCCTCCAGAAATACATGCAGGCCTCTCTTGAACTCTTTTAGTGAACTTACCCTCACCACCTCCTCAGGCAGAGAGTTCCATAGTCTCACTGCTCTTACCGTAAATAATCCTCTTCTATGTTTGTGTACAAACCTTCTTTCCTCCAGATGCAGAGGATGTCCCCTCGTCACAGTCACAGTCTTGGGAATAAATAGTTCATGGGAGAGATCTCTGTACTGACCCCTGATATATTTATACATGGTTATTAGATCTCCCCTCAGTCGTCTTTTTTCTAAAGTAAATAACCCTAATTTTGATAATCTTTCTGGGTACTGTAGTCCACCCATTCCAGTTATTACTTTAGTTGCCCTCCTCTGAACCCTTTCCAGCTCTGCTATGTCTGCCTTGTTCACAGGAGCCCAGAACTGTACACAGAACTCCATGTGTGGTCTGACTAGTGGTTTGTAAAGTGGCAGGACTATGTTCTCATCATGGGCAACTATGCCCTATTTGATGCAACCCATTATCTTATTGGCCTTGGCAGCAGCTGTCTGACACTGGTTTCTGCAGCTTATTTAGCTGTTTACTAAAATTCCTAGGTCCTTTTCCATGTCAGAGTTACCCAGTGTTTTACCATTTAGTATGTACTGGTGACTTGCATTATTCCTTTCCATATGCATAACCTTACATTTGTCAGTGTTAAACCTCATCTGCCACTTCTCTGCCCAAGCCTCCAGTCTATCCAGATCCATCTGTAGCAGTGTACTGTCATCTCCTGTGTTAATTACTTTACACAGTTTAGTGTCATCTGCAAAAAATGATATTTTACTGTGCAAGCCTTCTACAAGATCATTAATAAATATATTGAAGAGAATAGGGCACAATACTGACCCCTGTGGTACCCCACTAGTGACAGTGACCCAATCAGAGTATGTGCCATTAATAACCACCCTCTGTTTTCTATCACTGAGCCAGTTACTTACCCACATACAGACATTTTCTCCCAGGCCAAGCATTCTCATTTTATATACTAACCTTTTATGTGGTACCGTGTCAAATGCTTTGGAGAAGTCCAGATATACGACATCCATTGATTCGCCGCAGTCAAGTCTAGAACTTACCTCCTCATAGAAACTGATTAAATTAGTTTGACATGACCGATCCCTCATGAAGCCATGCTGATATAGAGTTATTTGCTTATTTTCATTGAGGTACTCCAAGATAGCATTTCTTAGAAAACCTTCAAACAGTTTACCCACGACAGATGTTAAACTTATCGGCCTATAGTTTCCGGGCTCTGTCTTTGGACCTTTTTTGAATATTGGCACCACATTTGCTATGTGCCAATCCTGTGGAACACTCCCTGTCAGTATAGAGTCCTTAAATATCAGAAATAAGGGTCTGGCTATGATATTACTTAATTCTCTTAGGATACAGGGTGTATATCATCCGGTCCTGGCGATTTGTCTATTTTAATCTTTTTAAGACGCTGCTTGTTGTCATTGAGGCCCTTGGGATCTACTGTTTGGAGTATCCAAATCCATTTTGCTTCTATCTGCAACAATCTCATCAGAGATCTCCTCTCATATCCAAATTCTCATGATTCATCCTTCTTACTTTCAGCAATCTGTGATTGCATTCATGTAATCGGGGTAAGCTGTGATGATCATTGGAAGAACTAGGTGAGCATTTACTGTTTTTGTTTTGTTTTATTTTTTACTTCCTGTGAATCTGGGCATAAGTAGTGTGAAGGGGGCACATATCTGAACTTGACTCGTGTAAAGGGCCACATCTGGGCATAAATGCTGTGAAGGGGCACATATCTGCGCATAACTAGTGTGAAGGGGCACATATCTGCGCATAACTATTGCGAAGGGGCACATCTGGGCATAACTTTTGAAGGGGGCACATCTGGGCATAACTACTGTGAAGGAGGCAGATATGACATAACTTGTGAAGGAAGCACATCTGGCCATAACTACTGTGAAGGAGGCACGTCTGGGCATAACTACTGTGGAGGGTACATGTGGGCATAAGTACTACGATGGGGCACATGTAGGCATAACTACAGTGAAGGGGGTAAATCTGGGCATAACTACTGTGAAGGGCGCACATGTGGGCGTAACTACTGTGAAAGGAGCACATGTGGGCATTGCTACTGTGAGAGGAAAATTGTGGGAATTGCTACTGTAAGGGGCACAATATGGGCATTACTACTATGAAGGGGGCACATGTAGCCATAGCTAGAATGAAGGGCGCACATGTGGGCATAACTACTGTGAAGGGCGCACATGTGGGCATAACTACCGTGAGGTTACATAATGTTAGCATTGCTACTCTGAGGGGGCACAGTGTGGTCCCAACTACCGTGAGGGGCACAGTGTGGTCACAACTACCGTGAGGGGCACAGTGTGGGCTTGGCTACTATGAGGGGTACAGTGGGGGCACTACTACTGTGATGGTGTGTATGTTTTGGGCAGAGTTAGAGATGTTTTGGTAAGTTCAATTTGATTTTCCATAATCCAATCCTTTTTTTTTTTTTAATGCTTATTTTGCTATAACCTCTGTCACGGAAACAATTAGGTCACTAGCTTGTCTCTGAAAATCTTGTTCCTCTGAACATATCCTTTTCATTCTGAGAAATTGATCCACTGATATAGATCTATTTACTTGTGGCGGGTCTGATGAGCCTGCATGTAGCAGTGCATTCATCGAGGTATCCTCATGAAACACATCAGTCTGAATGTACCCACTTTAATTCTTCTTAAAAAAAATCAATAGAAATGTCACTTGACTAAGTTTGATAGTAGACTCATTCTCAGTCAATCCTGAAATAAATGTAAATAATTGATCTTGAGATCTCTGATCTCTGAAATTGTTATCAATAAACCATGCCCAAAATATGACAGTCCACTGATGACAATAGGTCCCTTTCCATGCATACGTGCGAAAATAAAAAAAGGGCCAGCAATGTGAGCAAGACCATCCTCCTCCCCATTATTTTTCTAGTGGCCAGGACACATCCACAAGTAGTGCATGGTCATTGTCACTGTCAACATCATCAGCTACTCCTTCTCCTGCTCCAACTACTCCTTCTCATCCTTCACATCATTGTTGGTCATCAATAACGAAATGTGTGGGCAGGAAACAACAATATGCTACCACTACTACTACCTCTACATAGCCGCATATCTCTTACCTTGTTCATTATGTTCCATACTGTGCTGCTGCTGCCACCACTACTACCGCTACATAGCCGCATATCTCCTGCTTTACCCATTATGTTCCATACTGTGTTGCTGCTGCCACTATTACTACCCCTACACAGATGCACATCTCCTGCATTATCCTTGGTGTTCCATACTGTGCTGCTGCTGCGTGGAAACCTGCCCTGCACAGTATAACAAAACTGAAATAATTTTTTTATGTCTTTTGTAAAAATCCAAGGGTTCTTCACTTTCCACCAAACTGTTGCTACTTCCCAAAAAGGGGTAATTTTGGACCATTTTCTTTTTATTTAAAAACCATAACAAATCCAACAGTGCAATGTGTTATTAAATAGACTGCATGTATGACAGAAAAGGATAGGAGACGATGCCTCATGTGTTGTATTGTCACTTAGAATTTAAAATAAGCTGAGGTAGTGTGTGTACCTATTGCTGTTGGGAGAAGTAACAACAGCTATTGTAACTATGCTGTTTTAATTGTGTCCCACACAGCAAATGGGGAGGCCTGGATTCCTGCTTGGCACTGCTGGAGCACGTACCGGGATAGACAAGTAAAGATAAAAACGTACTAAAGAACCGTGCTGCAGGCGCTGTCATCAAGGGACTTGGAGCCAGGTAGGTATAATAAAAGTAAATCTTTATTACTTGTCTACATGTTACAAGGGTGGAAGCCCTCTTTGTCAGGACAGTCCACTAAACAGACTGTTTGATACCACCGGCTACCATCTGTTTACCCATAGCCATATAAGTAGCTGTCACTTTGTCATTACTAATGCTGTCTTGGCATTAAATAGGTTGAAAGGGGTTGGATACAGTCCTAGGAGACCACAGAGTGTCATACACAACTTTTCAGGGCAGTTGGGGCACTATTGATTTGGGTTGAATTTATTTGGACTAAATTGAATCTAGCCGAATCGATAGAATCTGAACTGAAACAAATTTCAGGAAATTCACTTATCTCTAGTCCTGTTAATTGGCCTGATCATCTGCATGTGTAAAAGTATTAAAGTACAGTGAAGTCAGTGACAGCTTAGTGAGCTTTCAGTTTCCTTTGCCGCTATAAGTTTTTGCACTTAAATTGAATGTAACACTTCGCTCTCTAAATATTCTTGTGTCCTCGGTCCTGAAAGGTTGTTCTTGTATTAACTTCTATCTACTTTCATATTTTTTTGTTTCTAATCAGGTTTTTGCATACAAAATTCAGTTTTGCCATAGATGTTTACCTTCATGCAAATTTATACACACCTTTTCGAAGTGCACAGTAGTTTATGATGATGACCATAAATTTATGCATGATATTATCTTACAGAAACCTTGGATTGATGATATTTATGTATCTGGGGTGGAAGTATAGAGGATCTACATAATTGTATTACCTACTTGGACAGTAATATGTGGAATATCCAGCTATCCTGCCACAGTGATAAATTTTCAATCACATCTCTCGATGTGTTGTTTTGCATAGAGAGTGATACACAATATTTAGGTAAAACACAAGGAGACTGTTGGTAATTTATTGGAATACGTTTCTTGTGAATGACTACTCTTCTGAGTCAAGAAATCGTATCTTTTTCATTCTACAGATACGTTTTTAAAGGGGACATCTAAAGAAGTAAAACTTGGCTCCATATATAGATAAAAGATTTATTTTTATTTGAAGTATCAATAAAATGTATACAAAATATACAATATCGCTGAATTGAATGACTTGTGCATAAAGTGCACAAGTATACTACAGTCTATATATATATAGCGATATAGACTACAGTCTATATATATATATATATATAGACTGTAGTAAAGAGGTTAGATGCAATGTTAATAAATTTAATATTAGGGTTCATTCAAATGGCCGTATGTTTTTTCGGGGTCCGCAGAAATGTGGATCAGTTTTTTTTTTGCAGTGAGTTCAGCATGCCCACAAAAAAAAATAGATTGCATGCCGCATTTTTGCAGACCCGTAGACTTTCACTGACAAGTATAGGACATGTTTTATTTGTTTTACAGGGCCAGGGAATGGAAGAAAAGATGTGCACAGCACGCGGAGTGCTGTCCACATCTTTTGGGGCCCCATAGAAGTAAATGGGTCCAAAGTAACATAAGGCCGTCTGAATCAGCCCTTATGCTGTAACTTATGAGGAAGGTTGATGTGTTTCATCCAAAACGCGTAGCTTTTTAATATTTTTGTATTGCATGATGCTGTTTTTATGCACAGATTTGGAGTTTCTAACCACAAGTGCCAGAATACTTGTCCTGGATTCGCAGCATAAAGGGTGAACTGAACTGACACAGCAAAGCTGTGCAGGCTTTATGGACCTGCTAATCGTCCAGGTCCCAGCACCTGTGGTGCCTGACACCAACCCACAAAACCCGGAGTGGATGAATGGCCCCGCTACCAACCTGCCATTCATCCAATAAAACCAGGCCCAGAAAACTTTAAACAAAAGTGTCTCCAGCCATTATGTTTGCTGGAGACCAGGCCACTCCCTGGTTTTCCTCATGTCTCCTGGGAGAAATGAACTTCCTTCACTCCCAAAGCACATTACCACATTTAACCCTAGGTTTACCATCTCATGTAGCGAACCAGCCTAGGTGAGACGTACACCCCGTTTAGCACATTCCCAATGACATGTCTACATATCCCCCCCCTCTTCTTCAGACCGGAGGGCTGAGCATTTTGGCTCCTCAGACAATGTACCCTTGACAGGGCGTCAACATTCGCCTGTAGTTTACCCAGTCTGTGTTCCACTGAGAAATTAAAGTTCTGTAAGGACAAAAACCATCTGATCACCCTCGCATTTTTCTCTTTGTTTATCTTCATCCATGCTAGGGGGGCATGGTCCACCACTAACCTATATTCTTTCCCAGTAAGTAATATTTCAGGGCTTCTAGGGCCCATTTCACTGCAAAACACTCTCTTTCCACAATGGCATAGTTTTTCTCGGCCGGGGACAGCTTCCTACTCCGGTACATTACCGGATGCTCCTCGCCTCGACCTGTGAGAGCACTGCACCTAACCCCGTGTTAGAGGCATCTGTCTGTACCAGAAATTCTCGCCTGAAGTCCGGGGTAATCAACACAGGTTGTTGGCATAAAGCAGACTTAAGACTTTGGAAAGCCTTCTCGGCTTCTGTAGACCATGTCACCATGGCTGACTTTACACCCTTTGTCAAGTCCATTAACGGGGCTGCAACTGAGGCAAAGTTCGGTACAAACCTACGGTAATAACCTGTGTTATAGGTATTGGTGTAGGCCAATTCTGTATTGCCTCAATTTTATTTAGCTGTGGCTTAATCAACCCTCTCCCAATAACGTAGCCTAAGTATTTGGCCTCTTCTAGGGCTAAAGCACATTTCTCTGCATTTATAGTCAACCCAGCATCACTTATGGCATCTAGGACAGCTTGAACCTTACAGAGGTGACTTTCCCAATCGGTGCTAAAAATGACCACATCATCGAGGTACGCCGCTGAGTAATCACGATGGGGCCGCAGGACCAAGTCCATCAACCTCTGAAAAGCTGCAGGTGCCCCATGTAACCCGAATGGCATCACTACGTACTGGAACAGCCCATCAGGGGTGGAGAATGCCATTTTTTCTTTAGCCCGATCAGCTCATCTACCCTGGGCATAGGGTAAGCATCGAACTTGGAGATCTCATTCAATTTTCTAAAGTCGTTACAGAACCTCCACGTTCCATCGGGTTTGGGAATTAAGACAACTGGGCTGGACCACTCACTCTGTGAGACCTCAATTACCCCCAAAGCAAGCATACGCTTCACCTCGGCGGACACCGCCTCCCTACGGGCCTCTGGTATCCTATAGGGCTTGAGGTTGACTCGACTTCTAGGCTCAGTTTCAATGTGATGCCGGATGAAATGTGTACGCCCTGGAAGGTCAGAAAATTTATCTTTATTTTTCTGCAAAAATTCTGTAGCCTCCTGTTTCTGTGATGCCGACAGGGTGTCACCAATCTTGACCGCAGGGTTTGGTTGTGACAAACTTTTACCAGCATTTGTCGCCACCAAGGATTTCCTATCTTTCCAGGGCTTGATCAAGTTTACGTGTTTACGTGGTAAACTTGGAACGGCTTCCTTCTACCAGGTTGATGCACCTTATAGTTTACCTCACTGACCTTTTCCACAATTTCATAGGGACCCTGCCACTTCACCAGGAACTTACTCTCTACAGTGGGAACTAATATGAGGACCCTGTCGCCTGGGTGTAAATTCTGCTTTGGGCTTCTTGCGCCCTCTGGAGGTGTTCCCTTACTAAGGGCATTACCGTGGCTATACGGTCCTGCATTTGAGCTACATGCTCAATAACACTTCTGTATGGGGTAGACTCAATCTCCCACGTCTCCTTTGCAATATCGAGTAGATCTCTTGGGTGACGCCCATAGACCAACTCAAAAGGAGAGAACCCCATGGATGCTTGGGGCACTTCCCTAATAGCAAACAACAGGTAGGGTAACAAATGATCCCAGTCACAACCATCTTTTCCCACCACTTTCTTTAACATATGTTTTAATGTTTTATTAAACCGCTCCACGAGACCGTCGGTTTGAGGATGGTATACCGAGGTACGTATATGTGAGATTTTAAACAGTTTGCACAATTCCTTCATCACCTTTGACATAAAGGGTGTACCTTGGTCCGTCAGGATCTCTTTGGGAATCCCAGTCCTGGAAAACATAAAAAATAGCTCCCGGGCAATTGCTTTAGAGGTGGCGTTTCTTAAGGGCACAGCCTCTGGATAGCGGGTCACATAATCCAGGACAACCAAAATGTACTGGTGTCCTCGAGCCGACTTTACCACAGGGCCCACCAAATCCATGGCAATGCGCTCAAACGGCACCTCTATAATGGGGAGCGAAACCAAGGGACTGTGGAAATGAGACACTGGGGCGCTAAGCTGACATGTGGGACATGATTCACAGAACTTCTTAATGTCATCATACACCGCAGGCCAATAAAATGCTGGAAGACTCTCTCCTGCGTTTTGTCAGTACCCAAGTTTCCCCCAAGAGCATGACTATGTACCATGTCAAGCACCTGACGCCAGTATGGCTTAAGTACCAGAAGCTGTTCCACAACCTCGTCATTAATTTTAGTGACTCTATAGAAGAGATCATTAGAGGTAGAAAAGTGTGGAAACCTTTTCTCAGCTTCTGGTTCCTCTGGTACCCCATTAATCACAGTAACACTTTCTCTCGCAAATTTGAGAGTGGGATCCTGCAACTGTGCAGTCCCAAAATTACCCCTAGACACCTCTAAGTCTGAAATATTTTGTTCCGTGGGAGGAGCCTCCTCCTCTCCAGACAGGACCTGCAAAGGAAGGGCATCAAATGCATCCTGCACATTCTCCTCAATTACAGGGGGTAACGCATTGACCTTTTGAGGACCCACCTTCCTTTCGGGGACCTATCTTTGCCCCCACAAAGCCCAAAGCAATGGGAAGTCACATCCTAATATAACCTCATGCATGAGGTTTTTTACCACAACCACATCATAATGGACGGTGCCAAGTTCAGTCCCGACCTTAGCCAGCACTATGGGGTAAACTTTGGTGTCGCCATGGATACACACCACACTCATGTGTTTTTCCGACACCAAGTCCCCAGGCACCAGACTGCCATGCACCAAAGTCACAAGGCTTCCTGAGTCTAGCAAGGCCTTGACTGGGAAGTCATTGATTTTCAGGTCGCAGACTTGTGGGTGAGTCTCAAGTCCTGGCCGGGCACCACAAGACGGCTCTGCAAATAGGGATTGGAGCTGACTCACGCCACAATCCATGGGCTCGTCGGTGAGAGGGCAATGAACAGCCACGTGTCCCAGCTCGTGGCATCTCCAACACCGGAGAGGCCTGGGTCTCCTGGGCAGGGAGTCCCCCTTAGAGCCACCTCGCCCATCACCCCTCATTTGCCCCCTCTCACCGACAGCACCCCCAACAGACGGCATCCTCTTACCCCTCGTTGGCACTGGATTGGTGCTTTGGGACAGCATGGGCACTGTGGGCACCTCCTGGAGGTACTCCTTGGTGGCCTGGTACCTCTCGACTAGGCTCACCATCCCATCGATATTCCGCGGGTCACCTTGTCCCACCCAGCGCTGTAGGTTCACAGGAAGGGCGACCTTCTCAAGGATCTGTGCCGGAGTGGAGGTGTCGGGATCCAGCCATTTCCTCGCCAAATGGACCAGGTCGTACATCTGGGACCTTGCTGACTTGTCCACACTGTAGCTCCAATTGCGGACCCTTCAGGCACGGACCGCAGAGGTAACCCCTAGTCGGGCAAGTATCTCACCCTTGAGGCGAGAGTAGTCCTTAACCTCCTGCTCGCTGAGGTCGTAGTACGCCTTCTGAGGTTCACCTGTCAAGTAAGGAGCCAGCACCTTGGCCCACTCAGCGGCAGGTAACCTTTCTCGCTCCGCAACAAGTTCGAACACAGACAGGTAGGCCTCAATGTCGTCATCGGCCGTCATCTTCTGCAGCGCACGCTGCACAGCTCTTCTCACACTATGTCCGTCATCCGAAGTGGGCGGAGCTGCAGTCTCCCGAGTGCGAACGGCGTCGGTTAGGACGACCATCTGCTGAATGAGGAGCTTATTCGTCTCTTGCTGCTGCAAGTTGGCCTGCACCATGTGCTTGATTAATTCCTCCATAACACTTGGCTGTTTTGAAAGGGTAGCAGCCGCTTTCACCCAGGCCATTCACTGCTGTAGTCCCACACACCCTGTTGCCACTAGCAACAGCAGTCTGCCCGCATCCTCCACCAATTGTGCACGCAGCGTCAGGTCATAGTGCGCGCCAGCCAGGTCTGATGAGGGCACAATACGCTGATCTGAGGTCTGATGGGGCACAATACGCTGATCTGAGGTCTGATGGGGCACAATACGCTGATCTGAGGTCTGATGGGGGCACATTCTGCTGATCTGAGGTCTGATGGGGGCACAATATGCTGATCTGAGATCTGATGGGGGCATAGTAGGGTGATGTGAGGTCTGATGGGGGCACAGTAGGCTGATGTGAGGTCTGATGGGGGCACAATACGCTGATCTGAGGTCTGATGGGGGCACAATACGCTGATCTGAGGTCTGATGGGGCACAATACGCTGATCTGAGGTCTGATGGGGCACAATACGCTGATCTGAGGTCTGATGGGGGCACAATACGCTGATCTGAGGTCTGATGGGGGCACAGTAGGCTGATGTGAGGTCTGATGGGGGCACAGTAGGCTGATGTGAGGTCTGATGGGGGCACAATACGCTGATCTGAGGTCTGATGGGGACACAATACGCTGATCTGAGGTCTGATGGGGCACAATACGCTGATCTGAGGTCTGATGGGGCACAGTACGCTGATCTGAGGTCTGATGGGGGCACAATACGCTGATCTGAGGTCTGATGGGGGCACAGTAGGCTGATGTGAGGTCTGATGGGGGCACAGTAGGCTGATGTGAGGTCTGATGGGGGCACAATACGCTGATGTGAGGTCTGATGGGGGCACAATACGCTGATGTGAGGTCTGATGGGGGCACAATACGCTGATCTGAGGTCTGATGGAGCACAATACGCTGATCTGAGGTCTGATGAGGCACAGTAGGCTGATGTGAAGTCTGATGGGGGCACAATATGCTGATTTGAGGTCTGATGGGAGCACAATACGCTGATCTGCGGTCTGATGGGGACACAATACGCTGATCTGAGGTCTGATGGGGCACAATACGTTGATCTGAGGTCTGATGGGGCACAATACGCTGATCTGAGGTCTGATGGGGGCACAATACGCTGATCTGAGGTCTGATGGGGGCACAGTAGGCTGATGTGAGGTCTGATGGGGGCACAGTAGGCTGATGTGAGGTCTGATGGGGGCACAATACGCTGATCTGAGGTCTGATGGGGGCACAATACGCTGATCTGAGGTCTAATGGGGCACAATACGCTGATCTGAGGTCTGATGAGGCACAGTAGGCTGATGTGAGGTCTGATGGGGGCACAATACGCTGATCTGAGGTCTGATGGGGGCACAGTAGGCTGATGTGAGGTCTGATGGGGGCACAGTAGGCTGATGTGAGGTCTGATGGGGGCACAATACGCTGATCTGAGGTCTGATGGGGGCACAATACGCTGATCTGAGGTCTGATGGGGGCACAATACGCTGATCTGAGGTCTGATGGGGCACAATACGCTGATCTGAGGTCTGATGAGGCACAGTAGGGTGATGTGAGGTCTGATGGGGGCACAATATGCTGATTTGAGGTCTGATGGGAGCACAATACGCTGATCTGAGGTCTGATGGGGACACAATACGCTGATCTGAGGTCTGATGGGGCACAATACGCTAATTTGAGGTCTGATGGGGCACAATACGCTGATCTGAGGTCTGATGGGGGCACAATACGCTGATCTGAGGTCTGATGGGGGCACAATACGCTGATCTGAGGTCTGATGGGGGCACAATACGCTGATCTGAGGTCTGATGGGGCACATCTGATGAGGCACCAGTAGGCTGATGTGAGGTCTGATGGGGGCACAATATGCTGATTTGAGGTCTGATGGGAGCACAATACGCTGATCTGAGGTCTGATGGGGGCACAATACGCTGATCTGAGGTCTGATGGGGGCACATTCTGCTGATATGAGGTCTGATGGGGCACAATATGCTTATCTGAGGTCTGATGGCACAGTAGGCTGATGTGAGGGCTAATGTGGGCACATTCTGATGATCTGAGGTCTGATGGGGCACAATACGCTGATCTGAGGTCTGATGGGGGCACAGTACGCTGATCTGAGGTCTGATGGGGCACAATACGCTGATCTGAGGTTTGATGGGGGCAGGGGACTGTTAGTTTAGTGATGTAAAAACTGGGGACAGGTTTCCTTTAACATAGGAGTCCCCTTGTTTTTTACTCCTATTAATCCTATATTTTACTGCATTATATGGTAGAGTATTTAGACTAGGGTATGTAGAAAGTCTATTGTACTGTACTTAACAGCATAGATGATCTAGCAGTTTATACAGTCATCTTTCTAATACAATATTATAACCACAACTAGTAGAATGTAGTAGTATGGAAGCCACTAAGTGGGGGACCCACTCAAGTATGTTTCGACCCCCCTGTGCTGAACCTCTAGCTACGCCTCTGATTACAAGAGGTACCAGGCTTAGTAGTTTCAGAGTCTCTCAAAAAGGCAGTCTTAGGCTGGCCACACACATTATACTTTTGTCGGCTAAACTTGCCAAGAACAGCGGTGTATGGTGAACTCCCAAATCTCCGACATATGATGTTGGGGGAGATAAGCCGGGGAGATAAGCCACCTCTAGAACTGTCTGGCAGCTGCTACACTCTCCCCATAGCATACACTGATATGTTCAGCTGAGCCAAATGTGTATGTGTATGGGGAAGCCGGAAGGGAGACGGGGAGATATCTGTAAGCCGAATGATTGTTTTCCCCAAAGCTATTGAATATTTATGGGCAGCTTTAGTCAGTAGTAACAGTTAAATTTAATACACTCACTTTAAGAGGCAACCACCTTTGACTTGTGCTGCACTCAATTTTCTGGGCATTGGCACTATGGCTGTGGTCTCCTCATGGTGGCGACAATGAAGAAGGTTGCATCTGAATTCTTCACCACTGCTCCACATGGAGCAGGACCGCTCACCCTGCACAAGCACTTACATGTTGTAGCATCGCCTTCCTTGCTGTGAACACTTTAGACTGTCTCTTACAGATCACAGTGTCGCTCTTTGTGACACACACAATTGGGACTTACACTTCACCAGCCTGGTTGGTCTTTAAGGATCCAGACTTACCTTCTCCACAGGTCTTTAGCTGCTTCAGGGTGCAGCCGGGGAGTAGCTATAGGGGAAGCAGGGGAACTTGCTGCTTTGGGGCTCGAACTCAGAGAGCCCACCCAGAAGGAGGACTGAAAGATTTTACTGTCAGGGCCCCCTCAACAGTATTATGAAATTACATTATATACACAGACACTATAGGAAACGGAGGGATTGTCTGCCAGGCCTCGTCTGAGAGAGCCATCTTGACTAGCCACAGAAGTGGGAGTTGGACGGGAGGCGGGGGTAGTGAAGAAGTTGCTAGGGGGGGCCCATTCAAAAATTGGCTGTGGGGCCCATTCATTTCTAGTTACGCCTCTGCCTAGAAGACTAGGGATCGAAAAAGGCTACAAGTGTGCTTTCCTGCTACATGTGACTTTCAGGGGTGAAAGGCCACATACCCTACAGGGAATTTTCCAGGTGGGCGAATGCACAGGGGACTGCCGTGTCTTTCTCACAGCCATTTGCTGGGTTCATAACAATCTGATACTCTCAGAATTAATACAGTATCTTGTGCTGCACTGTGGTACTTGGTTCAGCTGAATCCTGAATCTCCTTTCCCTCTTGCTTCCTTTGTAGGCATTGGGAGGTCCCTCCAGGACCTCTACTTGTCTGATGTAGAGAGGCATCTCATACCATTTTACTGCAGTCAACAAGCTTGGCATTTGAAGGTGTGTTTTCGGTCATGTATGGGATTTGAATAACATTAAATCAGCATGCTCTCTTTGATGGCCAAAAGTCCCATGCATGCCTTATGGCAAAATGTAACCAAACTGTCATATATATCTCCCAACTTTTAAAAAAATATAAAGAGGGACAATACAAGTGGCCAGCGTCAATGATGTAATGTCCAAAACAATAATAAATGACATGTTCTTCTAATTTTGCTCTACAGACTAAACTAGATGATCATTTAGATGAATGTAAATATTCATTACATAGTCCCAGAAGAGTGTTATTTAAAATGATTTTTGTGACATGACAATGTCATTTGCCCTGCACTCAGTCCATAAATGACTGATAATGTGGAGAGAATCCATTTTGTCTAAATGGACTGGTTAAAAATAGGTTTTATTATGCAGACAGTAATCATTACTCAGTGTGAATTCTGTCCAGTATTTACTGTGTAAAAATGGAAGAGCTATTCCCAGCCTGTTTTGTTTTCCTATAACTAGGACATCTAATAACCACTCAAAAGGCCTATCTAATTTTTGTTTCGGAGAATTATCATGGTATATGTTTATCAGAGAGTGTTTAACGGAGTGCAGAGAGCCGTTAAATACAGATAATGGGTAATTTGTGCGAAACAGTTGATTTCAAAAATGATTTAGCAGCTGTAATATCAAATCTGAACTCAATCTGAGCTAAAATTAAGACAGACTACAGTACAACAAAGGCTAATAAAATGTTACAAATACTCAGGAGCAGAGGCAGAGTAATAAATATAGCAGCACTGGCAGCGGTAATACAGCTCTGGGAATCTTGGGAGGGCAGATGTTGCCTTATTTGCTTACTGAATTTAGAACAGCTTGTTTCCTTTCTACCTTAATTTTAGGAGTCAGACAAAGAGAAGAGCAGATAGGTAGGACTGCTAGGACAGAGAAACTGCTGTATAACAGATGAAAGGCTTACCTTTCGGTGTTGCGCTAGGAGTACAAGATCCAGAAGAGCAGAACCAACACCGTGGGCTGCACTGGAGGATTGGTGACTTAGGATGGGACGTTGCTTCTTGTTAGTTTCAGGAATAGTATTTATTATACTGTAAAGGTGGATTTAGAGGAGCATATAAACGTTACGATTCTAAAGCAAGCGATGGAAGATAGACGAGAATCATGGCATATAAATGTTTCCAACGATTGAACGATCTGACCAAAAATGCTCGTTCAATGTGTGCAAAACCGTTGAAGCGAACTAGTGAAATCATTGTTTGTCGTAAATGAATTGCGTTATGTAAATGTGCATTGTGTACATTCTTGACGATAGCGAGCCCTCTGTAGGCAGGCATATTACAAGATAATCTTTTCATTTAAATGCTAGTTGTCTGCTAGAACGTTCGGTTGGTAGTTGCTCGTGTTGGTGAACACTTAAACGATTAACTGCTTGTCTAACTCCACCTTAACACTTGATGGAGGAGGTATAATTGTGATGTTTTTCAAGTGTTTGCCTAGGGCCCTTAGTTCCAATGAAGGGAGATCTTAATTCTTCAGCAGTTTGTGGAAGGCCCTTCTCTCTTCTGGTATTAATGTGCCCCAGTGCACAAAGTAAGGTCTATAAAAGCATGGTTGGGTGAGTTTGGTGTGAAAGAACTCAACTCGCTGCACAGAGCTCTGACTTTAACCCTCATCAAATACTTTTGGTAAGTACTAGAATGGAGATTGTGATCAGCACCTCTCATTCAATATTAGTGTCTGACCATCCTGAATATTCTTCTGGATGAATGGCTATAAATTCCCACAGACGCACTCCAAAATCTTTCCCACCCCGAGATTAGATGGAGGTGTGGTATGTCTTTAAAAAGTCCAGGAAGAAGGAGACTCATTTAGTTACCACAAAGAACACACCTGTGTTCGAAAATCGTCAACTTTACTGAAGTGAAGGGTCGTGTCCATGAGTATTATTCGCTACAAAGGAAAAATAAAGAACAACATAATTTTATTTGAAGTGCTGTAACCTTTGTATTCCTTTAGTATATTATTCCATGTAGTAGGTAGTATACACATGTGCAGAATGCAACGTAATCTCATTAGATGTTTTGTTCACTGTATACCTTTCATTAGTTTCAAACAGTAGATTGTAATTTAATTTTGATAAGATTGTATATAATGTATACCTGTATAATTGTGTCTATTGGTTTACAGTGGTTAGGTTGTTGGGCTTAATATATGCAGGCACTAAGTGATGGAGATAAATCCACAAACCACCTGGTCCAGGTTTTAATAAAAACACTAGGATCAATAAATGATGAACTGCAAGGAAGGAACATTTGAGGAAGAAGCTTAGGCAGCTACAAAAGGTACCTGGCTTATTGCAGGCTACTCTTACCTACAACCTATATTTGATACAAGTGACGAATACAACAACACTATCTTTTAACCAGCTTGTGGAGGTATTAACTCCAACCTATATTGATCCTCACTGCACAGCCGCCACAGGACTTCTATAGTTTACATTGTAACCTAGACTACTAGCTAGCTGAGCAGGAGGTTTGGTGCTCCCTTACCTCCTGCATGCAGCCACAGTTAAGCTTCATTGAAGTCTGGACTACGTAAAGGGAATCTGTCAGCTCTAAAACACCCCCAAACTAGAGTTGCTGCGTAGTATAGGTGGTGATGAATCCAATTATGTAATTTTTATCTTCAT
The DNA here is from genome assembly GCA_900303285.1 of Rhinella marina. Lineage (NCBI taxonomy): Eukaryota > Metazoa > Chordata > Amphibia > Anura > Bufonidae > Rhinella > Rhinella marina. The sequence goes on along the minus strand of ONZH01025635.1, from coordinate 95,996 downwards.
ACTCACTTGCATTCCAATACTGTGCTCCAACAAACCAGTAAACAGCATTCAGAGGTCTCCTCTATGACTCCTCTCCATTATGTGTGTGAGCTCAGGAGTCCTCTCAATGCGTTTTTACTGCTGGATTGTTGGAGCACCTCGTTAGAGTGCAAGTGAGCATGGAGATAGAAATTACATAACCGGACTTGACATCACTTACACTATACATCGCTTACTCTTTTTTGGGGGGGTTTCCAAGCTGACAGATTCCCTTTATATATGAGCCTCTACAGCTCCATGGCAACAGAGATGTAAACTGAATAAATCCAAAGAAATGGCTGACAATACCTAAAATGACTGACAAACAAACTACTATATGATCACGCTACCTGTTAAGTATTTAATACAGAGACATAGCTATGGCCCTGGGCCCACTCACATGGTGGGGCCTACCTGGGGAGGAATGGTGATCCCAGAGTGAGTGCCACTCACAACTGTATCAGCATCATAAGGATGCTGATACAGCCATGTGCTCCCTGCCTTACCATTTGTCATCTTGTAGGCTACAGGCATTTTAGGTGTTATGACTACAGTACATCAGGACCAAGATGTAAGCTTCCCCGGGCAGGTGGTGTGATGACATCACTGCATCCGGGGGTGTACTGGGAACTCAAAGTGGCCTTGGAAGAAAATCTAAAATTGGCCCAGTGTTGTAGGCGGGTTCAAATTAACAGAAGGTAGGGCCAATAAAACTAGGGAGGGACAACAACACAGTGCAGCACAAAATTCTGCCACTCTGCCACAGCATTCATTTGACAGTGATACAGTTGAATACAGGAGGGCACTTTCCACCACCAGCCAGATGCATAACCCCTAATACTCCTAGCATTATGTATGAGAGATCAGATCACTATGTACCCAGCCGGCAGAGGGCTTGGGTGTCTCCCTGGGCATCGCCCCACTGGGAAATTTCCCGGTAGGGTCTATGGCCAATCCAATCCAGAATGTATAGCACCACCTGTGCCAGGATGCTGGCTGTACATTGACCTGCAGTGATTAAAGGGCCTTTTACAAGGGCTGAAAATCCCGCCGATAATCGCTAACTAGTGTTCATAAAACACTCCTTAGCTATTATCTGGCTCTGTTATTGTACCGCTGGTTACCCGATGAATGAGCAAAATGGTTGTTCATCGGGTAATAGATCATTGTGCGGTCACAAAAATGATCATTTGCCCACAGCAACGATCTCCTCCCATACTGTGGAGGAGATCGCTGCATATAAATGCAGCTGTCTCCTCCACCAGCGAGCAGGCAATTGTTAGGAACGCTTCCTTCCCATCAATCTGCTGTTTCCATGGTTACGACCACCCTGCAATCCATCACTGGTGGTCTTGTTGGCACACTATAGGAAAGCTAGGGAGCGCACATAGTGTAGTGCTTTTTTTCTTATTTTTGTTTTTAGTTTGTTTTCGTATTCTTCTCTATATTGTTTTTGTATAGCTTTATGGTTTTTATTGTATGTGTTTTTGATATTATATTAGTGTACGACAACACAATGTAGTTGTGTTGCATAAACTAATGAGACTGCATTGTATTGTGTGCCAGTCTGCATTGTTAATGGCCATGCAGCATCTGCAATTCCATGTGGCCATTAACAATGCAGACTGATTAAACAGGGCAGTCTCTATAGTTTACTCAGCCCCCACAGATGCTTGTTCTCTATTTCAGTGCGGTCATGTCACAACCGCTTCACAACTATTCCATGTTGTTGGAAGCTCAGAATTTTAGATTAATTGTATAGCAAAGTATTTTAGTTATTCTTTCCCCTTTAATTCCCTGTAATTTAGTTGGTTAGTGGTGCCTGATGTTGGGGGGGGGGGGCTTAACTAGCCCTCTTGGGGTTCAGTCAGTCACTCCAAATTATCCAGAACACGTGTGCACACCGATAAAGTACAAGAGACAAACTTAGTGTTCAGTATCAAGTTCTTAGCTCGTGCTCTCCGCCTCTAGCCTCTGAGCCTTCTTTATTTACACACACATATTTGTACATCACAGGAAAAGGGCGTAAGCATGCAAATAGCAAACTACATATGCATCATTCATGTACTCGTATGGGTTCTTGATTGGAGAGAAGTCTCACACCATTCTGCGTCACTAGCCTGTGTGTGATATGGCTAGATATTGATAAGAGTATGGGGGCCATCTTGGACTTGTTGCATCAGCCAAATATATATATTATACGCAAGCTTTATAAAAGGTTACAAAGTATAAAAGTATAAAAAGGTACATTGCTCTTGTCTTGGCACATTAATCAGGACACTACATTCACATTATCCTGGAGACGTGGGAAACTCAGGATTTGCAGATAATAGAATACATTACATCAGGTCCATATACCTCAACAGTCCCCCCTAAATACTGATGTTTTCCACGTCTGACCCTACCTATAGGTGATTTTACCAGAGGGAAAGGGAGTTGGATTTCTTCACCAGTTTGAGACCAATGACCCCTAGATAGGACATCACCCTGTGCAGCTGGACTTAACTGGATCAGGACCACCACTGTCCCTACTCTAATAACACGGTTTTGCAAGATGGGGAAGGCGTTATTCTCCGGACTCAAATCCCGCTACCACCTGATCTTTTGCTTTGAACTCATTGGGGACCCTCCTTGGGACTCCTATGGCATCTATCTATACATGTGTGTCCAAGCTCTCAGCTGGCTTTCCTTTGAGCTTCACTGACATCACTTGTAATGGACCATCAAACCACGGTTTAAGGACTTTTCAAACGTGTCTTTTTAGCAGCACCCAATCTCCAGACATAAGTGGGTGGGTTCCTGGTACCTTATCAGGATCTGGAAGTGAAGCAAAAACTCGAGAATGTATTTGCAAATGCTTATGCAAACTAATCACATAATCTGTCAGACAACCATGTTGCATCTGGAGCTGCTGTGGGAAATACAATCCTGTCCTAGGGGCTGACCCAAAAAGGACCTAAAAGGGACTAAGGCCTGTCTTACGGTTAGGGGTATACCTCACTGAAAAGAGGGCTAACGGCAGGCACTCTGTCCATGGCTTATCAGTCTGTGCCATGGCTTTTTGAGTCTTTTACTTTTAGTGTCCCGTTCAGTTCTTTCCTACCCGACCACTGCTTTGTGGATGGTACTTGTTCAGACTTGTTCTACATTGGAAATCTTAATCACCTTTTGCATCACTTCACCTGTAAAGCGAACACCTGTGTCACCTTCAATGGCCTCTGGTACCTTGTACCTGCATACAACTTTGGCCATAATCTTCTTTGCTGTGGTCTAGGCTGTGACCTTAGCTACCGGTTATACTTCTGGCCATCCTGAAAACAAGTCATCACACATCTGTATATACTCATACACATCCACCTTGGGTAGTTGAACGTAGTCTGCAAGCGTTAAAAAGAGATACAAGGGACGAGGTGTCTGTTTTTGAGGTACCGTAACCACCTGACCCACATTGGTTCGGGGCACAAATCATACATCCTTTAGTATACCTGGCTGCTACAGTGCTGAACCCTGGGGCGTACCATGCGCTATGTACTAAATCACACAGCAGTTTTTGACTGGTGCGTGACTCCATGGGCTGCCTGTGCCATTGTGGGTTAGAGGGACCTGGAAAGGCAAAGTTTCCCTTGGAACTGTGTTAGGCCTTCCTCCTTTGCAGTCCCCCCTTTTGACACCCACTGGTCCCTTTCCTCCTTCCCCGCCTGGTTCTGTAAGGTCTTAAGAACTCTCAGGGAGACAGGAGGAGTTATTTCAGGGACCTGAGCTGTGGCCACTAAGGCAGGGGTCTGCCTAGGCAATTTGGTAGCCATTTTGTGCCACCTGATCTGCCTTGGCTTTTCCCTTCGCCTCCTGTGCATCTGTTTCACTGTGGCCTTTTTTTTTTTTTTTACCCCCACCACTCAAGTTGGCAACATGAGGGCTTCCATCAGAGACCTCACCGCTTCCCCATTTTTGATGAGTATACCAGAAGCAGTCAGGAAGTCTCTGGCTTTCCAAATGGGCCCATAGTCATGGACTCAAAGGCATACCTGGAATCAGTGTAAATGTTGGCTGTTTTTTTTTTCCTCTGCATACCTGCAGGCCATCTTCAAAGTCTCCGGCTTCTGTTCTTGGGCAGACATGTGTTGTGGTAAGGACTCTGCATTTTTGATTGTCATGTTTAGTCACCACTGCCCAACCTGTGTAGTATTTGCCATCCTGGCCATACCTCGATCCATCCACAAAGAGCACATGATCTGGATTATCTAATTGCTGACTTACCACATCCCACTGTCTCTTGTGACATCATCTGCAAACAGTCGTGAGGTGCCCTAACTCTTCCCTCCCCCCTTGCTCCAGAGGCAACAGGGTGGCTGGAGTCAAAGTATTACACCTTTGGACAGTAACATTGTCAGGCAACAAAATGGAACACTGCATTCTCAAAAGGCGGGCATCTAAAAGATTTTTGGGTTATACCTATGTGAGGATAAATGTAATATCATGAGGAGCAGTTAAGTGAGGACAACTGAGGCAGGGCCATTCACTTCTATACAATACAATCTAAATGTAATAATCTGATAGACCCAGTGCGGGGGAGTACCAAATTACCAGCCTTTGAACATGAAAGGCATCCATCTACTACCTCTTCTGTAAAGTGGAAGGGGCTAGAGGACAAACAATCATAAAAAACGGCACCAAACGTGCATGTCCAAGGTCTGCAATAAGAAACGAGGCCCAAAAAATGTCCTCAGTGCATTCACGTTTCTGGACAAAGGGGCATATTAAAAACTGTGGCTTCATTGGCAGCATGTAGTACTGGGTGGGTTTTGCCCTTCTCACTTTCCTTTTCCTCAGGGTACAAAAGAGTGGTAGAAGGGGATACAATCTTTTTCATAAAGTCTCGGACTGTTTGAGATATGGCATCTGACTGTGCCATACTCAAGGGATACTGCAAGCAGGGCTTCCATCTCATCTTCTGGGAGTATGGACACATGGAAACATGGAACAGGGAGTTTTATCACTAACGGCTAACAAACAAAGTTCTTGGTCATTGAGGGCACCTGTTAGCTTCACAGTGCCATCCCCCTGGTATGAGATGTTGGCACGTACTTTTGCAAGCAAGTCTCCACCCATGAAGCAACAGGGGACGGTGTCACTGACCAGCAACCGGGCGAGCACTTCTTGGTTGAGGGCAAATCTAACACGATGGGTTCTGTTAAAGGGGAGTGTACTACTTTCCCATCCATTCCTATTCAAGGACTGGTGTCAGTGGAGATTAAGTCAGGGGAGGACATGTTTGCTGTGCACAACTGTCTTGGCTGCTCCAGTATCAATCAAAAACAGGACTTCTTCTTTATCACCCAGAGTGAGGGATATCATTGGAGCTGGACTTTAATCTGCTAAAATGTTTGAGGGCACAGCCAATACTGGATTGCTCGTTTCCTAATACTGGTCTACCTTTTTTTTTTTATCTGTCTTTGTGTTGTCCTTAAGAACATGGGTGTTTGTGGCGACAGTGATCTGGGCTCAGTTAACACAGAATAGAATCCATGTTGTGTGGTCAAGGAGTACCACATACAGCATAACTCTCTCCAATCTGGGTTCCGGGTCCTGCAGATGCTGCAGGTCCATTACCCAGGACCATTATAAGTTGGAAGACTTAGTTTTTCCTTTCTCCGTTTGGGAGGTGGTTTAACATTACCATGATAACATTCATAATAATACTTGACACTTTCTCTGTCTCTCTACACCTCCTCTATACACTTTCCCCAATACTCACAATCAGACTCCTGTGAGCTTGTTATCTTTCAGGCACCCTTTATTTTACATGCTTTTTCTCACTACTCTGGATTCAGTTTACCATCGGGGAGTATGTCTACAGCTTTCATTAGCTTGCTGATGTTCTTCACTGCCTGTCTACATTTTTTCTCCCTTACTACTTGTGTGGCATCTTATCTCAAACTACAGTTCACCACAGGTGAGACCATTTCCATCACAATCCCTTCCTTTTGTGATTCTAGCATGGGCAGGACACCCAGGACCAAGTACTTCACTTGACCTTGTATCAAATGCAGGACCTAACCTAACATCTTCACCCGGTTCCCCTTAACCTGGAGTCCTGAACACCTGCATCATCACAACAACCTGTCAGGAATCGAGATGAAGTTGCCTCCAAGTGCTGACTACTTTCTAATAAAGGAAAAAAACATAGAGGTTAAGTCATTTCATCTAATTAAACAATAATAACTAATTATAGGTATGTGCATATCCTTCATTTACTAAGTTGAGTACTCTTTGTGGTGCTACTTGCATCTATGTGCATTGCTTCCTACTTGTAGCCATGTCACGGAGAATACCAGTAACTAAGATGGCCGCTGGGCGGGGACTGATGTTCCCTCAGTTAAGATGGCCACCTGGAAAGGAAGTTGCAGGAGTTAAGATGGCCACCGGAGTGGGAATGGGATTAGTTAAGATTGCTCTTGGAACGGAAATTGGGACGTAGGACGTGCCATCTGGATACAAGGAGGTGAGCCGCGGGCGTGGTTTTGGCACTGACGTACTTTACAGGTCCACCCCTCTGAAGAGGGAGACTGAGGGGGCTAGTGATATGCAGGGGGATGTGTCTGCATCGGGAGCGCGGCAGGGTCCTCCTGCGCCATCTTAGGGGCTGTGCTGGCTGCATGTAAAAGTAATCATTTGTCGTTTCATTATACATTTCTGCTCAGACTAATTTCTTATATTTAATTTTCCGCTGATGCTCGCATTGTTTTTCATAACATCTAGAATATAATGTTGTAAATTCAAGGCCGAAGGGTCCAGTGTTCACTCCTTTTTTTGGCCTAATGCCAGTGCAAACACTTCCCTGTGAGTGCTCAACTTAACCCTTAATTTGGCCTCATCATCACATCAGTAGAGCAGATTTCACTCACAGTAAACTTTCATCTACTAGTCGGTTCTCTAGCAACACACAAGGTCAGATTTCTGGTTCACACAGACATAACATGCAACAAACATGACATTCAACGTAGAACAGACAGACATAAAGAAACATTTCTCATTCTCCTCTATCTCTTCACATTCCGCCCAACCTTCTTTAGACAATTCTGCAGCAGTTCGCAACCAGGCTTTGGAATCACTATCTTTCAGCAGTCCTTTCCTTTTTCAAACTAACTGCTGTCCTGTAAAACGCTTTTGCAGATTCTAACAAACCTTCATCTTCTAACGTTCCCTACAAGTATCTAGGACTCGCTTCCACATACTCGGCTGTAATCTTCCCTCTGAGGGCATTTCAGCAAGTTTAAACAACTTCTTGACATCTTTCACGTACTTTTTCCCTTCTCGAGTCCATACCAGACTGACAGCATTCTGAGCACCAGTCGGGAGACTGTTTTTTTTTCTTGAACACTTTAAACATCTTAACAGTGCCTTATCAGTGCGGCCGACACTAATCTGAGTCAGTTGTCCTCCAAAAAACCACGGGGGGAGGGGAAAGAATACACACAAACACACGTTTTCCCCAATATCTATATCTATATAGGCCGACTCGAACGGCTCAACTTCACTTCGCTCGTGGGGGAGTTGCAACAATGGGCATGACAATCACCACTCAGCGCTACTAACTATCTACCTGGTCCTGCGGACCCGGACAGCCCTTCTGACTGACTGTCCCCCGGAACGCGCTACTCGCGACACCGATATATCATCTCCCTGGTCCCATGGACCCGGACAGCCCTTCTGACTGACTGTCCCCCAGTACGTGCTAGTCGCGACACCGGAATATCATCTCCCTGGTCCCATGGACCCGGACAGCCCTTCTGACTGACTGTCCCCCGGTACGCGCTAGTCGCGACACCGGAATGATTATTTATCCCTGTTCTACAGTGTTCTCACAGACTCTGCTGTCGGTCTGGGTCCCTATTGTGATCTGACTGAATCCCCATGTGACCTTCTACAGATATCTGAGGGGCTATAGATTCCGGAACCCCTGGCGGAGACCACCAGGCGTCTGGTCACGTGACGTTTCACTCAGGACCCACAAAACCTAAACCCCAGGTTACCACTACCCCCTCGAGCCACAGGCAAGTTATCACATACAGACTAGTGTATATGTAACTTACCGTGGTCAGTGAGCAGGGCCGCCATCAGGGGGGTACAGCAGAACCTGCTGTGGGGGGCCCGGGCAGATTCGTCAAGAAAGGGGGGCCCGGGTGCCTGTCAACAACAGGGCCAGCCTTTGGGGTGTGCGACCCGTGTGGTGGCACAGGGCGCTTCACTCCCAGCCAGTTAAGGGGGCGCCCTGCCAGAGCGCCCCCTTAATGGCCTGGCCTGCTCCTGTACAGCGTCTTGTGCCCCCCCTCAGACCTCAGATCAGCCCACCCAGCCACTTTAAAAAAAAACGTACTTACCTGTCCTGCGCTGCCGCTGCCATCAGGTTCTGCGCTCCACTGTCTTCCCTGCCGGCGCGCACTATGACCTGACGCAGCATCAGGTCATAGTGTGCGCCGGCAGGGAAGACAGTGGAACAGGGAACCTGATGGCAGCGGCAGCGCAGAACAGGTAAGTATGTTTTTTTAAAGTGGCTGGGTGGGCTGATCTGAGGTCTGAGGGGGGGCACAAGACGCTGGTCTGAGGGGGGCACAAGATGCTGATCTGAGGTCTGATGGGGGCACAAGATGTTGATCTGAGGTCTGAGTGGGGGCACAAGACGCTGGTCTGAGGGGGGCACAAGACCCTGATCTGAGGTCTGAGGGGGGCACAAGACCCTGATCTGAGGGGGGCACAAGACGTTGATCTGAGGTCTGATGGGGCACAAGACGCTGATCTGAGGTCTGATGGGGGCACAAGACGCTGACCTGAGGTCTGATGGAGGCACAAGACGCTGACCTGAGGTCTGATGGGGGCACAAGACGCTGACCTGAGGTCTGATGGGGGCACATTGTGTTGATCTGAGGTCTGATGGGGGCACAAGACGCTGATCTGAGGTGTGATGGGGGCACAAGACGCTTACCTGAGGTCTGATGGGGGCACAAGACGCTGATCTGAGGTCTGATGGGGGCACAATGTGTTGATCTGAGGTTTATTATCCCTGTACAGTGACATCACTGTGTGTATTATCCCTGGACTTTGACATCACTGTGTTTATTATCCCTGTACGGTGACATCACTGTGTTTATTATGTCTGTACTGTGACATCACTGTGTTTGTTATCCCTGTACTGTGACATCGCTGTGTTTATTATCCCTGTACAGTGACATCGCTGTGTTTGTTATCCCTGTACAGTGACATCGCTGTGTGTATTATCCCAGTGCAGGAAGAGGTAAGTGGTCTGTGTTTGTGTGTTTGTTTTCTATTTTTCAGGGTCGTGAATGCAGAGGACTACGTCGGATTCGGTGGACTAATTTGGACCAGCTTTTTTTTTTTTTAATAAAATGGTCAAACAGTGGTCTGGGGGAGTGTTTATTTCAATAAAATGTTTTATACTTGTGTGTGTGTATTTTTTTTTTTACAATACTACAGTTTTAGTAATTATGGCTATCTACAGACGGCCCTGATTACACTAGCATATACACTAGCATACAATGTTACAGCAACGTGTGCCCTGTGCTAAGCAAGTTACAGCAACATGTGCCTTGTGCTATGCAAATTCTAAAATCTTAACAATGATAGTGTTTTTAATTTTGTGCTTACCCAAATTCTGATGATTACGTTCAGATGTTTCTTGCCAAACTGTTAAAAAAAGCTGGTGGGTGATCTCCTCCCATGCAGAATTTGTTTTGCAACGATCATGATATGAACCACTACGCATATCCCAAAGTGCTGGCCTATCAGCTTTTCAATGTCCATGACTTTGTCCACGTTCAGGCGCTGAGGTAATCTGGGCTGCTCCGTTTATTGCACAAGCATATACACACAGTAGAAAAGGTGGGGAGTTTTGTTTCCCCAGCAAGCTGATAAGCATTAAACACACATCCTTTTGTTCTTCTAGTCGCATGTCTTGGTTAATACACCCCACCGCAGGGTCCTGGACAGGTGGGCGGGGGAGTCGAATCCGTATCAGGATGTACCAGGACATAAGCTATATTTTAGACACGCTGCACAGCTGTAGAAATACTTGCAAAGCTGATATATATATATTTGCAAGGGCAAATAGCATTGAATACATGTATATACAAATGACATAATACTGTGAGGGGAAAATTCAGTATTTCAGCTGGTCTACCTTCACAGGCTTAGTCCAGTGGGTGGTCCTGCTAAGTGATGGACAGCCCCCTCTGCATTCCCTGCCTTCAAGCTCCAGGTTCCACTGTCCAGTTGTGTTTTGTCTTTCATTTATATTTTCTTGTACTGGAAAAAGTAAAGTGTAAGGCAACAAGCATTGAAGAATATTTGGTAATTATCGTTTGTTTAATCAGAGTAAACTACAGTATAGTAACAAATAACAGAGGCATATGGAGAAGTAAGCACACGTAAGCCTCACCTAGAGAGACGGAGAAGATTAAAACAATTTAAAATAAGAACATAAGTATCATGCAGCTGCATATGTCTCCAAACATGGATGGAAACTTAGCCCCAGGAATATCCTTCTCTTCAGCACTGATTCCCTGTGGCAACTTGAGGAAACACCTGCTGTAATGCACTAAATCCTTGCTGGTAATGCATTGTATAGCTACAGTGATCATCCAACGCAAGGCATGAAAAGATAGATACTCTGTTTTCTTCTCTGAGCACTCTCTAGACCACAGACAGCACCATAACTTCATCCCAACATCGGCCACGCTTTCACACGAGTGAGTTTTCCGTCCGGGTGCAATGTGTGAAGTGAACACAATTCATGCACACAGAATTTTGACCCATTCATTTCAAAGGGTTGGTGCACATGAGCGTTGTTTTTCATACATAATCTATGCGTTCCGGAGCATGTTTGCGGTTTTTAGCCTTGGCTCCTAGAATTGAATGTGGCTAGGTGAAACACGCAATGGATCCGGATGTAATGTGTTGCTTTCCGTTTTTTTCAGGTTGTTACATGGCAACAGTTAAGGCTGATGCAATTAGGAAGTTCAACCTGAGCATAGGGAAAGGTGTGTTTCCTGTGATCAGTGATTCTGCCCTTGCAGTTTGAACATCAGAATTCCAAAAATTCCCAAAGTCATGGACATTGAAAAGCTGATAGTCCTGGTCCAGGATAGGCCAGCACTTTGGGATATGCGTAGTGGTTCATATCATGATCGTTGCAAAACAAATTCTGCATGGGAGGAGATCACCCACCAGCTTTTTTTAACAGTTTGGCAAGAAACATCTGAACGTAATCATCAGAATTTGGGTAAGCACAAAATTAAAAACACTATCATTGTTAAGATTTTAGAATTTGCATAGCACAAGGCACATGTTGCTGTAACTTGCTTAGCACAGGGCACACGTTGCTGTAACATTGATATTAAAAACCGCTGGGCTGGCAGAGTTGCCGGAACAAATTCTGCAAGGAAGTTAACCATCACAGCTTTAGTGGATGAGGTCGCCTGAAAAAAAGACCATATATTTTTAAGGAACAACTTATGTTCCTACTAGATGGCCTTAATTTAAGACTGTAAGTTATATGATAATTATGTGGGCAACATGTTTGGCCATTATTTTTATATTGTAGTTATCATGTTAAATCTGATTACAATTTTTTTTGTTTAATGCTCTATTTATCCACCATCTGCCATAAAACTGGCATAGTTGCCCCTAACAACCTAGTTTATTCCACGTTACATTTACAAATGGTGTTCAAAATAAAACTAAAGGTCAATTCCGATTGGTTGCTAAGGGCTACAAGGCCAGTTTTACTGTGCACCACTTTGGCTGTTGTAAAAGCAAGGAAATTAATGGAGGATGGGATTAGTATAGTCTAGAGATTAGCGAATCATGCAAAATTTTATTCGCCGAACATTCGCTGAACTTTTCCTAAGATTCGTATATTCGATGAATAGATTTGTTGAATTTTCCTTCCAAACATACGTAATTATATGGCTTTTAGCGAACATTCGCACACTAATAACGAACGTTCAGGTAAAAAGGTGCGCAACCTCTTTGAACACGTACGCATATCCGTACAAATTGTGTACGAAAATGAAGGGCTTTGTTGGAGAGGAATGTTGGAGCAGGAGGAATGCTCTGAGTCTGACCCCTGGCTACATATGGATACTGTATCAGCAGATGACAGCAGATCATCCGGCTGAGACTGAGATGAGACTGAGATGAGTGTGCCATCCATTCCACTACCTCATCCACTTTCTCCTCCACTACAATTTTGCGCCTTGGTGGGTTAGCCTGGTGGAACAACAACAACAAGTATTGCGAATACTACTAGTAGATGCTCCGGCTACAGGTCCTTTGGCACTTCTGCCCTGTGCCACCTTCTCCTTTTTTTTTGAGCTCGAGGTCTGGCTGAAACTGCACCCCTTTTGCTTATCCATTCAAGACATTTTTTTAATTCACTCTGTGGCCCTGCAGCTGGTCTTTGTCCCTGTATCTCCCTATCTCTCCCTGTCTCTCTCTCCCTGCCTGATTACTAGCCCTTAACTGGCCCTGCACTTGCCCTGCAGTATCCCTGATATCTGTAATATGGATTCCCAGAGCAATTACACCCCAATTTTCACAAAACAGGTCTCAGAGTCTCTGAACTTCACACACAGTGCTTCTGCTCGTCTCAGCAGTCGCAGCAGAAGTGATGCGTCACTGGCTTACCGAGCCTGAGCCAATCAGAGCAAGCCCTGCCCACTAGGTCAGGTGACCGCTATCTTCCCAGGCTTTTGCGCACAATAAGCGAACTAACAGTAAAATTTCACTAATGAATTGAATTCGTACGCACCAGCGTATAGAGTAACTTATACGTAGCAATAGCGTATAATTTATAGGACAACAAGCGAATGTGTGCAAAGCCGAAACGAATCACATAATATTTGGATTCGCTTTACAGCTAAAAATTTCCAAGATGCGATACGAATCAACGAATCAACAAATAGATTCACTCATCTCTAGTATAGTCTATCTCTGTAAAACAGTTTATTCACAGTGTCAGTCATTACACCAATGCTACATAAGGGCGGGACAACTTATGTACCGTTTCTTCCGTATGGCCACACTGTGATGTTGGTGCTCCTGACTATTGATACTTTCCACACATGTATTTTGGTTTTAGGGGCAAAACTGTTATATTAAAAACTCTAAGTTTACAAAGGTGCACTATGCTAGTTGTTACTAACTGCCTATGTTGTATTTATCATTTATTGTTGTATCTTTTTAGAAGAATAGAGAAAAACCTGGATGAGGAACAGGAGGCGAGTGCTCTGGAGCAGTCCAGTAGCTTGGAAGAACCTGCTCAAGTGACCCAGGAGTCTCCAGGTACAGCTGAAGCGGGGCCATCAGTTGGGCCACATACCCAGAGCCCTTCAGCTGGGGATGTTGGGCCTATATCTCAACTGGTCACCCGGAAAAGGGCAGCTTCTACTCCTGGTCAGGAGGTGGATACACATGTTCTGGACTATCTGTCCAGAGCACATAAAGAGGATATATTTGATTTGTATGCCCACAGTCTGGCAGAGCATTCGAGCAAACTGCCTCCAGAATGATACTTCAGGACACAGTCCAATTCTGGTATTGTGCTGGAGGCAGCAATACCTCCAAATGACCCCAGTGATGTCTTTACAGCATTAGAACACTGGTATGGGAATACCGCTGGTCCTGCCCGTCATTCTGCCCAGTGGCCCATGGAGTATCAATTACAAAGGTATGTAGCTATGGGCCACCTCACCAACCTTGTGCCCAACAAGGCCCCTCACATCATCAGATGTCATCAGGACATGGCCCATATCACGGGCAGCCATATGAATTTCCACAAATGCCTCTGGAGCTTTTTTAATTTGTAAAAAGGTGACAACTGCACCGGTGTTATTGTAAAGTTTTATTATAAAGGGTCATTATTCAGTCCAATGTAGTAAAGATAAGTATGTTCTTAGATATTTTTGACATTTGCACAGGGGTTAATCCAAAAGTTGCAGAAATCACCAGTGTTGAAATATAATACAACCATTAATTGATGGTGATATTATAATTCACATATTGTTTTATTGAGGTGACATACATGTATCACACATGCTGAAGTACTATATTGTACAAAAGTTAAACACATATTGTATTTTTGGCTTTATAGACGAACTGGACTATAAAATGCACCCCAGGTTTAGAGAACAGAAAATTAGAAAAACAATTTTCTAGGTCCTCCTTGAAGGGAATGTGGTTTACTGGTGTTTTACTGAAGTGGAGGGGTCAACAACCAACAATGGTGCATGTGGTCACCTCATTAAATGTACCTGTCCAAATAAATGTGCCTCCTGTTATTGCTCTGTTGTGTCCTGCCGTGCTTTTTCTTCTGTTAGATTATTTTTAAGTATTTGTATGCAACACACACACACAGAGTACTGGTACACACACAGCCCACTATACACACACACAGCACAGCCATACACACATCCAGCTCTGCTACACACATACAGCTCTACTACATACATGTAGCTCTGCTACATCCATACAGTCCTGCTGTACACACACAGCACTGCCATACACACATACAGTATGCTACACCCATGTGGGCATAGACTCTGAAGTCATGTTTGCCAACAAAATATCAACCATGGAACACATTAAGAATTTTCCTTTTTTTTAGGTCGGTCTGTGAACTAAAAATTGATTTCTTTAAAATTATACCCGTACTACGCTCATCACTTACTGCTTGCAGACATGTAAAATCTGCTTTAAGATCAGCTGCTTTTTTAAGTGCGCTAATGATTGTGTATACTGCTGCTTTACAACATCTCAGGATTTCACCCATTCCTGCATTAATCTGCAGTCTGCCAAGGTAAAGATTAGCACAGGTACTAACCTTTCCACAAATTCACTGGATTCTCCCATAATACCGGCTGAGAACATGGATTACCTTTGCGGCTCCTGGTAGGCTTTTTTTTTTTTAAATGGTTCTATTATGCTCTTTTGACTGTTTGAGATTCTTTGTGGATTAACCCTTGAACTTCACATCGAGCTGTCACAGTTTTGTGAACCAGGGTTGAATTCTATTCCTATTCTACCAGACTAGACTGAAAACTTTACAAAGATATCATATCTCTTGGTAGGATGACTTTTTAAAGTCTATATTTGTCTCTGAAATGTTTTATGCCGCTGGTTTAATTGTTTAGTATAGTGGATTTGGAGATTTTAAAATTCTCAAATGTATTTAATAGAGATGAATGAATTGATTTTAAAGTATTTGGATTCTTCAGAATTTCACACAAATTCTTTAGTTTCACTTTTTGAATTGAATTTCTGAAAAATATTAACTTTTTGATGATATTCTAACTTATTGAGATGCACCTGTATATTTGAGTCTCAGAGGTTGTCCAACTGTCTGGCCAATAGTAGTAGTGGCAGGCTACAGTTCTCTGTTGTGTTTGGTAAGTGAAAGATTATTTTTTAGGGTAAAAAGGATCACATTGAGGAATGGGTGGCTTACTCATCATCTCAGTCACAGTAGATGATGATGTTACCTCTGAGTGTGACACTGTGCCTTTGAGCCAGGGTTCAGCACATTCCTTCTGCTCCTTCACCTTGTGACCCCAGAGAAGCCTTTCATTTGCACCATATCTGTCTTCACTGGCGCCTCCTAGTGGGCCACCTTCTTTTTTCATAAGAAGAGCCAACAATATCCCATGTGCTATAAAAGATATTCAGGATAGTCTTCCTGTTCATGACTTATTTGAGAACAGTCAGCATTTGGACTACCATGAGGAGGAGGTTCAGCTGCAGGTGCAGGACCTGATTATTGAAATACATAGCTAGATGGAGTTGGTAGTAGTAACGGCACTTGTTGCCATGGTAGTGGTAGTTGGTGCACTGGTGGTGGTGTAGTGGCACTCAGGGCAAATTCAGAGGAGGGAATTGTGAGGGGCCAAGGAGCTCATGATATATCACAGTCTGAGAAAATGAGGATATGGTGACATTAGATGAGGAGGGTGGTGGAGTTGGCAATAAAGAGCAGAGTCAATATACAGCCAGAACATTAAAACAAAACTGGCAGTTTTGTGCAGGTATCTCCTGTATGCAATTTTTCTCCACAGTGCCTGCTGACAAAACCATTACCATTTGCAAAATCTGCAGGATAAAAATAGAAAGGTAATGCATATTACTGGTTTATTCACAGGCAGAATATATAATTATAAAGACACTAGTAATGTGTATTGCCTTTCTAATCATAGAAAACCTCTATTCTCAGCAGGGGCAGACTGGCAACTTAAAGTGGCCCTGGAAAAAAAAAACTAAAAGTGGCCCATCCAAATTGACAGAAGGTGGGGGCAACACAGGTAGGCGGGCTCAGCCATACCACATGCAATGCAGGCCACAAGAGGCTCAACTGTATCACCATCCTGATGGTGGTAGTTAGGAGGTGATCTGTGATACCCAGCTGGGTACATGTTGAAAGCATCAGATTGTTACATACCCGACGGCCTGAGGAGGGCTTGAGTGGCCCCCCTGTTCACAGGCTAACCATGAAATTTTCCTGTAGAGTTTATGGCCAATCCGCCCCTGTTTCTAAGTATAGTAAGGAGATAGAAGATCAACTGTATGTGCAAATGAAGCGAGTAGCACAGGCTGACACAGTGGTTATAATGGGAGATTTTAACTATCCAAATAGATTGGGAACATGGTTCTACCCCTGCTGCAAAATTCCTCAGGTTTTTCAAGAATTCATAAAATTCCAATAATTGTATGGGCCAATTTGTAGAAGATCCTACTAGAGGTGATCCTCTGCTGGATCTAGTAATTTCTAACAATGCAGAGCTTGTGGGAAATGTCACTAATTTTATTCCACCTAAGATGAACTGTAAAAAACAAACTTAGGTCGATAGGGCAAAAACACTTAATTTTAAAAAGGTGAATTCTCAGGGTTAAGCTCTGCACTTCAGGACATAGCCTATAAGGAATTATTGTCACAAAATGATACTATTGCTAAATGGGAGTGCTTTAAATCTATTTTGGACACATATATTACTAAATACATTCCTAGAGATAACAATTACAAGTTATTAAAATTAAGCCTCACATGGCTTACAAGTGTGTAAAAATGGAAATAAATGACAGAATGATGGCCTTTAAAAAATACAAATCTGAGGGGTCAGCTGTAGCCTTTAAAAAGTATAAGTTATAATAAGAGGGTATGTAAGGGGGTAATAAAATCAACTAAAATACACAGTGAAATACATAAACTAAATAACAGAGATATAATATTACCACTATACAAAGCATTGGTTCGACCTCAACTGGAATATGTAGTTCAGTTCTGGGTACCAGTTCATAAAAAGGATGCCCTAAAGTTAGAAAAGTGCAAAGGAGAGCAACTAAACTCATAAAGGGGCTGGAAGATCTTAGCTATGAGCAAAGATTAAAATAACTGAATTTGTTTACTTTTGAAAACAAAGGCGTCTAATGGGGGATATGATTAACCCCTATAAATATATAAACGGATGATACAAAAAATATCGAGATAAGCTATTCTTGACATGTAAGGGGGTAATAAAATCAACTAAAATACACAGTGAAATACATAAACTAAATAACAGAGATATAATATTACCACTATACAAAGCATTGGTTCGACCTCAACTGGAATATGTAGTTCAGTTCTGGGTACCAGTTCATAAAAAGGATGCCCTAAAGTTAGAAAAGTGCAAAGGAGAGCAACTAAACTCATAAAGGGGCTGGAAGATCTTAGCTATGAGCAAAGATTAAAATAACTGAATTTGTTTACTTTTGAAAACAAAGGCGTCTAATGGGGGATATGATTAACCCCTATAAATATATAAACGGATGATACAAAAAATATCGAGATAAGCTATTCTTGACACAAGATAAGCTCATGTTAATGCAACAAGCATTCTTTACGGTAAGATCTGTGAATCTCTGGAATAGCCTGCCGCATGAGTAGATGGCTTCATAAAAGGTTAACGTAACTTATTATTTCATAATAACATTGAAGCTTATGAAAATGTATAGAAATCATGTTCTATACATCCTTTCCATTTGGCTCAACCCCTCTTAAAAAGGAAGATGGACGTTGATCCAGGGATTTGTTCTGATTGCCACATCTGGAGTCGGAAAGGTTTTTTTAAGGGTCTTCTCCTGGATCAATATAGCAGGATTACAGGTTGGACTTGATGGGCTTTTGTCATTTTTCAACCATTTAACTATGTAAGGCTATAATCTTCATTATGGGTTAAATGGGGGAGACACAAATAACTGAAGAAAAAAGTCTCTTGTGGAATTTGAACCTGAGACATATACATGCAAAACTAACCATTTACCGCCAAGCTACAGCCTTATAATGTTAAGAAAAGTGTTTTTGTATACTTACAAAGCTAATACATTTTACTGGTTTCTTTATTATCGATTATTGTGCATGTGAATAAACATCTATTCTCACTATGGTAAGGCTATAGTGAGTAGTGTATATGTATAAGTACATGCTAGGACACAGCTCTAGGACACAGCTCTGCCCTCAGCATGCTGATGTCTAGTCTTGTCAATCAAGGGGAGTGTGCAGACCACTGGGGTATTACAAAAGCAGTGCTCCAAGGATTCAACCCCACCCCCTGGTGCTCCAAAATGCTCATTTGAATATGAATAAAAACACAAATATCTCTGCAGCTGTTTAACATATAGACAAAACAAAGGCATTGTGCTGACAGAGGCTCTTCAAGAGGCTAAGAGGGGCCTACAGGACTTACAGCAACATAAAGATCTGCCTTGCCACCACTTTATCGGCAACATTTCAACTTGCTAGAATTCCACCTTGCATAAGCTGGAATGTCTGTATAAGCAGCATAAAGCCATCAATGTTTACATCATGCAAATGACCACCTCAGCAAGGAGCATGTGTTATTTTGAGCTCTGGCAGTGGCAGCTCATTAGGGACACATGTCGCATACTCAGGCCCTTCAAAGAGGCCACCAGATTTGACAACAGCAACATCAATGATGTCACCCTCCTGATATTTACATTAGAACAGACACACTGATGGTGGAAGAACCGCTTGCACATCTTGTTCGCTGCCCTGTAGCTGTTGGGGACCAGCATAGACAAAGTCCCATGGATTAAGGGGAAGAGGATGAGAATGATGAGTTATAATGGAAGGAAAAGGAATTAGTGGTGCAGGAGAACATGGAGTTTTCTTAGGCACAGCTAGGGAAGAGGCCAACACTCATTATGACATTATGTTTCTCTAATGATGATTATGACAGTGACAATGATGACTGGTCATGAGCAATCATTGCAGTGTGGGGGTGGGGGTGGATCCTGAAAGAATTGGCTCGTCAGGCATGCTGGCATGCTGCATGCCTGGCTGGCTATATGCTGATAATTAATCTTATTTGACTGCTTAGCTTTATTATTTGTTCCATTGTGAGTGTTATGACTGTAGGTAGGGACAGACAAGGACAGTGAGCCCTAAGGCTAGAACCCAGCCCTACCTACTAAGTAACATAGTAACATAGTTTATATGTCTGAAAAAAAGACATCTGTCCATCCAGTTAAGACTGTTATCCTGCAAGTTGATCCAGAGGAAGGCAAAAAAAACCTGTGCAGTAGAAGCCTATTTTTCTCATTTTAGGGGGAAAAAAATTATACTTGCAGTCAGGGGCGTAGCTAAAGGCTCAAGTCCCAACTAATAATTCTCTGCCAGAGTGCACTTGTTAGTAATAGTGCCCCCAACAGTCCCCACTGTGCCCCAGAAAAAAAAAACTGTGCAGTAGAAGCCTATTTTTCTCATTTTAGGGGGAAAAAATTATACTTGCAGTCAGGGGCGTACTGTTAGTAATAGTGCCCCCAACTTGCAGTCAGAGTGCCCTTGTTAGTAATAGTGCCCCCAACAGTACTAATGTCCCCACTGTGCCCCAGCAAAAAAAAAACCTGTGCAGTAGAAGCCTATTTTTCTCATTTTTGAGGGAAAAAATTATACTTGCAGTCAGGGGCATAGCTAAAGGCTCATGGGCCCTGGTGCAAGAGTTCAGCTTGGGCCCCCCCCCTTCCCTCAGCGCTGGTGCACATAGCTTTTCTGCCGGCCAAGTCAAAAATTGACACCCCCCCATGCCAAATTCTCACCCTAACCTTTTCCCTCCTAACATTACGTGTATCACTACAGAACATACAGGGTAAGGCTACATTCACACCACAGTTGTTTTTGCGGCCTCCGATCTGCATATTTTGCGGCTCAGATGCGGGCCCATTCACTTCAATGAACACTGTGTGCTGTCTGCATCTGTATGTCCATTCCTATTTTTGTCCATTTGCGAACAAGGATAGGCATAGCAAAAAAAACGGAAGCCATACGGAACATCATCCTTTTTTTTGCGGATCCGCAATTTGCAGACTGCAAAACACAATGTTTGTGTGAATGTAACCTAATACAGCCTCATACCTCTTACATCCAGTATAATACAGCGCTCCATACCTCGTACATCTAGTGACGTCTCCTCTGATGTAGATCTTCTCTTTCCTCATCTTCTCCTTTCAGACCAGATGCCATTTTTCAGCCATTTCTCAACTCTGCAGTTTGACAGAAAAAAATCTTAGTTTACTACTTTTCCATCATCCTCCCGTCTTCTGGACAAATCATCCTACCACCCCCAGTACTGTGCCACTAGTACCACACAGATAGTGCCCTTCAATAATTATTGGCACACAGTGTCCTAAAATAACTGCGCCCAGAAAATAGTGTCCCATAATAGTGTGAACATAACGTCCCCCAGAAATAACTGCGCTGATACTGTGCCAGGGTGCCCCCCACAGTAATAGTGCCCCCACAGTAATAGTGCCCCCCATAGTAATAGTGCCCCCCACAGTAATAGTGTCCCCCACAGTAATAGTGCCCCAACAGTACTAATGTCCCCACTGTGCCCCAGAAGTAATAATGCTTCCAATGTGCCAGTAAGAAGTGCCCCCAATATTTCACCCCAATAATGTGCCAGTAAGAAGTGCTCCCCACCCATAGATGCCCCCCAAATTATGTGCCAGTAAGAAACGCCCCAATAATGCGCCAGAAGTTCCCCCCATTGATTCCCCCCCAAAATCATTAAGTAAAAAGTGCCCCCAGTGCCCCCATGTGCCAGTAAGAAATGCCCCAGTGCCCCCATGTGCCAGTAAGAAGTGCCCCCATGCGCCAGTAAGAAATGCCCCAGTGCCCCCATGTGCCAGAAAAATGCCCCCCGTGCCAGTAAAAATGCCCCCAGTGCTCCCATGCCATAAAGAAATGCCCCTAAGTGCCAGTAAGAAATGCCCCCAGTGCCAGTGAGAAATGCCCCCAGTGCCAGTAAAAATGCCCTCAATGCCCCCTTGTGCCAGTAAAAATGCCCCCAGTGCAAGTAAAAATGCCCCCAGTGCCCCCATATGCCAGTAAAAATGCCGCCAGTGCCAGTAAAAATGCCCCCATGTGCCCGTAAAAATGCCCCCAGTGCCAGTAAAATGCCCCCAGTGCCCCATGTGCCCGAAAAAATGCCCCCATGTGCCCATAAAAATGCCCCCATGTGCCCGTAAAAATGTCCCCAGTGCCAGTAAAATGCCCCCAGTGCCCCATGTGCCAGTAAAACTGCCCCCATGTGCCCCTAAAATGCCCCCAGTCCCCCCAATTGAGCTCCGGTCGGTGACTGCTACAATAAAAAAAAAAATTAACACTAATACTTACCTCCATCAGGCTGGCAGCGATGCGATGCAGGCCTCTTCCGGCCTGTGTCCCGCGCTGTACGGCTCAGGCGGTGCGATGACGTCATCGCGCCACCTGAGCCGGCCTCTGATAGGCTGCAGGCCTAGTGCCTGCAGCCTATTAGAGGAATGGGCAGGGGAGACGCCTCTCCCTCCCCTGCCCCGCAGTACAATACAGGCATCTTTATCGCCGTCCTGAGGATGGCGATACAGATGACTATGGAGATGAGCGCTTCCACAATGGAAGCGCTCATCTCCCTCTGCCCCGCCGCCATCCCCATCTGTGCGCAGGGCACCTGGCTAATTGGCGGTGCGGCCCTGCAAGTGGCTTAGGGGCCCGGTCGCAACTGCGACCGCTGCGACCCCTATAGCTACGCCACTGCTTGCAGTATAAGCTCTAGGTAGCTAAACCGCAACCGGTCTACAGTCCCTATGCTATTTAAGTGCAGAGATGGACTAATGAACAAAGACAAATAAAAACAATACCATATGTAAATGGGTCAGAACCAATCAAGCTATGCAGTACCAAACCAGAGACAGAGTGTGGTCAGAAGACAAGCAGAGAGCAAAACCAGATCAAGACAAGCTGTGGTCAGAGGATTGAGCAATCCAATAAGCACAGTAACAAGTAACCAGGAAGCACCAAGTTTCTGGATCAAGCAATCAGCCCATTGCTTATCTCCCCCAGCATATGCCCCTGCAGGGAGAAACAAAGCATTGCATCCTGTTGCTAAGGATGCCGTTGTGTCACCGGGGGCGTGGCTCAGCAGCTCGTCTCTCCCGTTGCCGAGGCTAAGGATCGTGCCACTGGCGCCTGGATACGTAAGTTACTTACAATGAGCCTTCATTTTAAAGAAAGGGTTCACCTTGAGGGAAATGTGTCACCAAAAATTGTTTTCCAAGTTAAAACCAGATAGTGACACATATCCTTTTTTTCTAATCTCCTTTTATTTTCTGAGTAGTAGTATGAGAAGTATGTTTTTTTTTGTTTTGTTTTTTTCACTATTTCAGGTTAAAGTGATTCGCTACTACAAAACATGAGAAAATTTGGCTTCAGATCGAATTTATCCCGAATTTATCCACTTTGTGGACTTTGATTCGCTCAACACCAGTTATTTTTAATCTAATCTTCCCCTTTTTTAACAAGTATTAATTGGGAAACCCCTTTCATAATAACTACTATAAACTATTGCAACTTATGACAGACTTTGAATTCAACTTTTCAATTATTGTGTGAGGAAATTAAACATTGAAGTTGTGTTGTTTGTAGACCCAACAGAAAAAAATGGAAAGCTTTCGGCTTGCATCTTTTGGCTTTCACTACTGCTTTGCTCTGAACATATAAAAATGCTTTGTGAAGATATAATATAAAACTTCAGACCACAAAATATTTGCTTTGGCATTTACCATGCAGAATGCATCAATATCCCAAAACGTACATTATTTAAGCATAGCTCTGGTACCATAAAATTTTACAGCGCTGCACAGGAAGATTCATAACCACAATATAACAGAAGGCTGTGTTTTCATTCTGCTAAAGGAATAATTTAAATTAAAAATTTTGCATAATGTTTGTTTATTCCAGCAGTCATCATTGGATATCACATCTATTATTGCTTGGTGAAAGCTAAAAAATATATATTTGGTGAAAGATGTAAATCTAGTTTTATGTTTAGGTTGCACACGGTGCAATATGGTATAAGGAGTCCTATATATTTATGATGCTTTAATAGCCTTCTCTGTTTCCCACTGCACAGAACTTGGAACACAAAGAATTTAGGCTGCAAAAGATTCAGTGTGCCAACCTCTCTAGAGAGAAATATGTATTCTCTATACTGTAATGTGCATTATTCTATTTTTTTTAACTTCTTGTACTGTATATTGCAAACACAATCCCTTCAGCCGTAGCAGTGGACACACATGCCATTATAATGTAATATATTTTTTTAATATATATTTTTATGTCAAAAACAGTAAACACATCATTAAAGTGTCAGAACGTGTCTAGTTATATTTGTAATATAGGGTATTTGGCAGATATATGGCAGACAGAATTGTCACCAAGCTCTCCTGAGCCCTTGAATGGAAAATCCTATTTTAGGCAGCAAGTGCCTATCTGGTATATAGGATTGTCTGCAAAAGTTTCTACAGTCATTTCATCATATAGAAACATCGATCGGAACTCTTAAAGTGAATCTGTCATCAGGCTGACTCTTTTAATAAAGTGCATCTATCAAAAAAAAGTGATGAGGTGGGTGTTATTGCACTCAATGAATGGCACGTCAAACTTCTGATAAAACTTTATAAGGGCTCGTTCACATCAGCGTTATGCTTTCCGTTTGTGTTTTCCGTTATAACATGGTTATAACGGAAAATAACGGAAACCATAAGACGGAAGTCAAAACGGAAGCCTTTAGAGGCATTCCGTTTTAATCCGTCATAATAGAAGCCTATGAGAATCATAACGGATCCATTTGGTTCCCGTTATGCAAAACGGAAAACAAAGTCCTGTCGACAGGACTTTGTTTTCCGTTCAGCATAACGGAACTCAGACGGATCCGTTATGATTCTCATAGGCTTCTATTATGAAGGATCAAAACGGAAGCCTCTAAAGGCTTCCGTTTTGACTTCCGTCTTATGGTTTCTGTTATTTTCCGTTATAACCATGTTATAACGGAAAACACAAACGGAAAGCATAACGCTGATGTGAACCCACCCTAAAGTGGTGACAAATTCATTTGACCAGCACCATAGTTCAGCAGTTATATCTTCTTCAGACAATGTCACCTTAGGTGCAAAGAGGTTGTCAATGAAGCACACCAAATTTACTAATACAGGTGCATCTCAGTATATTAGAATACTATTGAAAGGTTAATTTAGTAATTCTTGAAATATATAGTCTATTAGTGGCTCACCACCCTGAAGGGTGAATGCAAGGTGCTCTACCCACGGCCCACCCGTGTGCCGTTTAGAGTAAAGAGTAAGTAGTTAAAATCAAGGTAGGTAGGCACACTCTATTTGAGATGGAATGGATTATTTATTTGTAGTAGTCGAACTAGGTAAAAAATGTGGATAGTAAAAAATATAAAAATAAAAAATATAAAAATAAAATGAACAATATAAAAATAAACTAAACAGTAGATATTTCAAAAATACATTAGGCTAAAATCCAGCACTGGATGTGAAATTTCAGTATTAAAATATTGCGCACATACACATAGAAACGTCCTGTATACTAAATCTTGTATACATTCAAATGGACGAGGTCTTCTGTGCCCCGGATGAAGGGGTTTTGACCAATACACATGCAGATTCCAATTAGAGTAAGGGTTTTTAGAGAGTTATTATAAAATACTCCAGGTCTGTTTGACCTAACTCACTGTTCCCTTCTGTTCGTTGTATCTTTGACTTAATTGAATATATATCGTTGGTGATTCAGTGTACGTTGTACAAGTTAATCATTTTCACACAGATATAAAAGAATTCTGGTTCATTACATTACCAGTCCTGTGTCCCGCTGTATGGGTTGGTAGTTTTCTCACAGATGTGTATATTCTGGTTAGTTACATTACCAGACTTGCATCCCGCTCTCTGCTATTGCCGTAGGCTGCTCCTTAGTGGCGCGTGGTTGTGGAGCGCGCCCTTTTTCACCGCGTCCCGCGTGGTGTGCTCAAGAATTCCTTCTGTTTGTCCCTCTGTTGTTCATTATGTTGCATATCAATCAAACTATCGCAGTACAGGATCGCTCCTTTATACCAGAACAAATTTCACTGCCAGTGACTGCCCCAAATGCGTTTCGTGGTTCATACCCCTTCCTCAGTGGTTGGCAATATGTCCATTTTGTCTGGTATTTATAAGGCACCCTATTTGAGGGGTTGGAGGGTATATCCTTCATTGGCAGTGTCCCAAGGGTTTTTGGGAAAATCTGGAATTGGGGGATCCGGAGTGTTCTCCCTGTTCATTTCTTAGTAGTGATCGTGATTTACACATAATTATAATTATAAGGCATGTGGAATATATACAGTATATATATATATATATATATATATATATATATATATATAATCTTTTTCATAAATATACAATGTTAGGAATAATGGTAAAAATAGATGTAATATATATGGGAGTACAAAGTGTTTCATAACATATGTTCATATGCTGGCTGTAGTGTCTGTATAATGGCTGGAGTTGTCACTTCTGTTCCATTTAACTGAGATTGAGATAAACCTAATTAAGATTAGTGTCATAGTGTGTAACCATCTAAAAGATTTTGTGATGTGGGTGGGGAGTGATCAAATGATGATGAAGTAGTGAAGTAAACTCGATAATATACTCAAATAGTATATAGAGGATACATTGTTTTTAATGGTCTTATTGGGTCTATCGTGTAAGGGTGATATAATCTTACAATATCTTGCAGTATACCTTCTGTTGGTTAATATGTTGGTGAGTGAGAAGTTGTGCCATGGTACTCATAGTATTCTGCCGCATATCCATTGTTTCTAATGGTATTAATAATGTATAAAAGTGATATGGTGAGTGTTCATTATTGATAATTGTCCAATAATGACTACTATTGGTCATAGTGGACCACTATTGATACTAGTGGAGGTAGTCTGGTAAGTATCATGCTAATGTTAGTATCCTATTCTATTGTCGTTGTATCATTTTCATACCTAATTGTTATGTTACTTTCTTCTTATGTCTCTAATGTCTAGGTGTGTGTGGGGGAGCAGCCTACAGCAATAGCAGAGAGCGGGATGCAAGTCTGGTAATGTAACTAACCAGAATATACACATCTGTGAGAAAACTACCAACCCATACAGCGGGACACAGGACTGGTAATGTAATGAACCAGAATTCTTTTATATCTGTGTGAAAATTATTAACTTGTACAACGTACACTGAAACACCAATGATATATATTCAATTAAGTGAAAGATACAACGAACAGAAGGGAACAGTGAGTTAGGTCAAACAGACCTGGAGTATTTTATAATAACTCGACTACTCCAAATAAATAATCCATTCCATCTCAAATAGAGTGTGCCTACCTACCTTGATTTTAACTAATTTAGTAATTCAATTCAAAAAGTGATACTCGTATATTATATTAGAATCATTACACATAGAGCAATCTATTTCAAATGTTTTTTTTTTCTTTTAATGTTGATGATTATGACTGATAGCTAAAGAAAACCCAAAAGTTAGTATCTCAGAAAATTAGAATATTATATGAAAACAATTAAAAAATTATTTGTAATGCAAAAATGTTCACCTACTGAAAAGTATGTACATTATATGCACCCAATACTTCATCAAGGCTCCTTTTGTATGAATTACTGCATCAATTTGGTATGGCATTGAGGTGATCAGCCTGTAGCACTGCTGAGGTGTTATAGATGGTCAGGTTGCTTTCATAGTGGACTTGACATAACACAGTGGACCAACACCAGCAGATAACATGGCTCCCAAACCATCACTGACAGTGGAAAATTAATACTGGAGTTTAAGCAATTTTGGATTGTGTGCCTTTCCACTCTTCCTCCAGAGTCTGGGACCTTGAGTTCCCAATGAAATGCTAAATTTAACCTCTTCCCGACCAGCGCCGTACTAGTACGGCGCTGGCCGGGTCTTTCAAGATGGCGCCCGCTCCTGAGAAGAGTGGGCGTCATGGCCGCAGGTGAACTGCTATTTCCTATAGCAGACACCCGCGGCTCATTTCCGCGACCGGACATGACCGGACAACTTAATTTAAAGTTATCGGGGTCAAGATATGACAAAAAAAAATAATTTCCAAATTTATAATTATTTTATCACTACCCCAAAAAAATAATAGAAAAACTATACATATTAGGTATCGCTGGATTCGTACTGACCAGTAAAATGAAAATAACTGGTCAGTTTTAATGAACATCAAACACCGTAAATAAAAAACCCGTAAAACTGTAGCGAAATTGCATTTTTTTTGCAATTTCACCCGATTTGGAATTTTTTTCCTGCTTCCCACTACACCATATGCAATATTAAATGGTGGCGTTGGAAAGTACAAATTGTCCCACAAAAAACAAGCCCTCATACAGCTATCTGAACAGAAAAATAAAAAAGTTATGGCTGTATGAAGGCAGGGAATGCAAAATGAAAACGGAAAAAAAAACCTCCGGGGTAGAAAGGGTTAATTTCATCTGAAGACTTTGGACCACTGAGCAACAGTCTTATTGTATTTCTCATAAGCCAAGCTAAGTCACTTCTGACGTTGTCTCTGAGTCATGAGTGGCTAGACACATCTGTGGGTGGTGGCTCTTGAAGCACTGACTCTAGCCACAGTCCACTCCTTGTGAATCTCCCCCAAAGTCTTGAATGGCCTTTTCTTAAAAATTCTTTCAAGAATGCGGTTATCCCTGCTGCTTATGCACCTTTTTTGCCACACTTTTTCCTTCCACTCAACTTTCCATTAAAATGCTTGGATATAGCTTGATTAGCAATGACCTTTTGTGGCTTACCCTCCTTTTGGAACAACTGTCAAGTCAACAGTCTTCCCCATGATTGGGTAGCCTACTGAACCAGACTAAGGGACTATTTAAAGACTTGGGACTTTATTTTGATTAGCTGATTAGACTGTGACACCATGAGGCTACAATATTGAACTTTTTCACAATATTCTAATTTTCTCTGATACTAACTTTTGGGTTTTCATTAGCTGTAAGCCATAATCATCAACATTAAAATAAATAAATGCCTGAAATAGAATACTCTGTGTGTAATGAATCTATGTAATCTATATATTTATTTTATTGAGATGCACCTGTACTGTTTAAAAGTAAGAGAGTGTAAAGAGCACCACATTCATCACAGTAGCTGATGCTGGATGGTAAATCTGAACCACCTTTAGCCTATCTAGTCTAACTTTACACCACCTATTTGTTGGCTTAATTTACCTCAAGAAAATGTAGGCACATTTTTTGACACATGATGTTGCATCTAATCTATGCACTGTTTACCAGGAAGCCATGCCCCTTTTCTGCTAAGCCATTTCCCTTGGGGTCGAGTCAAAGAAAGTGTAGAAAAGTGTCTAAAACATTTGATAAATGTGGTGCATGCACCAGAATTCTAAGGTATTTTGAAGGGGAATTTATCTAGCCCTGAACTTCAGAATTCTTGTCTAGAATTTTTGTGCTTACTTGCTTCAAAACATTGTGACTTTTTGCATTTTTACACCACCCACTCAAGTTTTGAAATGTTGTTGGTAAAATGGGTGTGGTTAGCTGTGTTATTTTCTCTCCAGATTTATCACTGCAAATTATTAGAAAGTCGCAAAAAAAATGTCATAAACTCACTCCAGTAGAGGAGTAGAGTAGAAAAACTGGAGTAGCATTTCTAGACAAACATATTAGGTTTAACAATATGTAGTGTCAGGGGGAGCTGTTGTAGTGCTAGGACATGGAGACTTGCTGTCATCATTGCAGTCCAGTACAGGGAGCCAGTTCCCAGCTACAGATAACAGGGTAAGACACAACCTGCTGCCCAGGAAAAGAAGTTCAGCCGGGGCCTGGAGAAGGAGAGGAGTATAGTGAAGGAGATCCAAAGCAGGGTCCGTGACCAGAGCTCAGGGGGGGGGGGTGTGATGTGGCCACCCAAGTAAAGAAGTGCAGCCCAAACAGGTGCAGAAAGGTTGAGTCAGGCAGAGCATTGTGTGACACTGAAGGAAAGGTGCAACACAGACTAGCACATGGGGGAAGAGTGTGGAGCACATGTGCCAGGCAAGCAAGGCCTCAGAAGTGCCCGGACAGATTCTTCACTGTGGCAAAGAGAATGGTCCCGCCTTGAAGAGATAAAGATCAAGCACTAGTAGGGTTCCTTGCCTGCTAGCATTAACAGTAAGTGCAGTTCCTGAGAGACTGTATAAAGTTAAACCAATTCTACAGAGACTGTAGTTACACCCTCCTTGCTATCAACACAGTTTTTTTAAAGAGACAGCATCCCTATTTAATATAAATTACCTGTTTGACAAGTACAGTAGTTTGTTGCGTTAATGCAACATCCTCTTTAGTAAAGCCGTTCCAGTGTTCCTCTGTTGTCAGAGTGAGTTTGTCGCCATCCACCTGCGTACCTTAAAATGCACCAAGTTTAACAAACAACCTGCAACATTTGATACATTTGGTGCAAAGTGCTCCAAAGCAGACTCTTGTAAAAGTGAATTCAAATATAACCCTCATAATAAATGTATCCCTTTTAATAGTAAATCCCCCCTCTGTATTTTCCCCGGATGATAGAAAGTCTAGCTATTTGTCTGCTTGAACCTTCATAATAAACATTTCTGATAGTCAGATCGAATTTATTCCAAATACGGTATTCATATATGCACTTTTAATTACAACCTGACTAATGCAGTTGTAACTGTGTATACAAGATATATGATTAATATATTCTAGCAGATTATTTAGATCAGCCCGTAAGTGCTATCTCTAGCAGGTCCAAATCAGCTTTTAATGTGAATGTCTCACTCTGCAGCCCTTTGCAGCCCTGATACTCAGGTTTTTCTGCTAAGAGCAGCTGTCCCACATTTTTAGAACATGAATGGTCTTTAGAAACTATATATCAGGAATCAGCAACCTCCGACACTCCAGGTGTTCTGAAACTACAACTCCCAGACAGCTTCTTTCAGTCTATGGGAGTTAGAAGAACAGCTGAGCATGTTTGCATGTTGGGAGTTGTAGCTTCACAGAAGCTAGAGTGCCAAAGGTACAGCTCCAGACAGCACCATCAGAGAACTCATCTGATGAGAACAGCATTCTGCAGCTTTCTATGTAGTGGAATACATAGATGCTAATGAAGCCAAACAAAGCAACATATATGATAGGGGATAACTATTAGATCAATGGAGCTCCTACTGCTAGAAACCCCACTGATCATGACCCCTCCATACCCAGTGGAGCCCCCCTGGAAAGAATGGAGCAGCTGGTTGGGAATTCATGCGGCCGCTCCGTTAATTTCTATTTGAGTTCCAAAGATAGCTGGGCACTGTACTTGGCCATCTCCGAAACTCCCATAGAAATCAATGGAGTAACTTGCTTACTTCTGACCAGCCACTCCATTCACTTGAGAGGGGCTCCAAGTGGTAGCACCAACACCAATCTATTACTTATCCTGTGGATAGGGGATAACTTGTTATAACCAGAATACCCCTTTAAATATCTATAACTAGCCCCAGCAGACCCCATTATAAGGCACGATATAGGTAAGTCCCCAATGAGTGAAACATAAATAGATTAGTCCTCATTCTTATAGCCTGATCTGGGAAATTTTTTTGACAGAAAGCCTTCACTTGCAGACAAGTTTAATTTAGAAGCTGTGGGTTTGATGATTGACGCAAGAAGCTCTGCAGACATATAATAAAATAGACATGCTGGGGGGAGAGCAAACAAAGTAAATGATTGCAGTCTAGAGGTCTTGGTGGATGGAAGGTCACTCATAAAGGAGAGGTGTAAATTATGGGAGATGAAGGTCAGTCAAGGTCTTTTGGTGGCATTTTAGGTTGGCAGCAATAGATCACATCTTGTCATAACATGTTGGAACCATGTCACATGTCAAGCCAGCAAGGGACAAAACAAATTTCTGAAATTACCCATATACTACTGTAATATGAAGGCATCTTTGTAGATGGATGATGAAATCTACAGGAAGCACCTAATAGTTGCTGAACATTCCACATTGCAGAAGTACAGCTTCTGGCGGCCGCTGCTTCTGGTAATGCTCTGTGACAACCTGACACATGTGGGTCTAGGTTTACGCAACAGATGTACTGTATACATGTGACAACGAGATTTCTCGGAGTTGAATAAATAAGTGAAAATCTCCAGGAGGAGAAAAAATAGGGCTTCAAGGCTTTGTTTGATGTCATTGTTCATGAACAGAATATTTGTTGATGAGAACAAAAGGTTATAGCACTCAGCCTATTTTAGTTCAGTAAACTGTAAACATGGAAGTCTGTAAAACTGAAAAAATACATCTGAAGCGATGTACTTCATATGATTTGGAGCTGTTTCCCATGAAATATGACAGTATTAAAGACTAGAGCTTTTATCTGGACTGAAGACTAGAAAAGCGCAGAATGCAGACTGGCTGCTCAGTTGATCACTATGACAGCTGGTAGAATATAAGGTGGATGACAGGAGGATGCTATAGGGAATATGTTAAATGTTCTGACATTTATTTTCTTTGATTTGTTATTAGTACATTTTTGTAATTCGACTGGGCATGGTAGCTTTTATGCAAAAGAAAGACTTACTGACATCTCCTGAGTGAAACTTCTTTCTGTACTCCAGCACTGTGATTTCAGAAGGACTCTTGCAAAGGACTGCCATCTGCTTGAAATTTTACTTAGCCTGACAATGAAAATAGGATTATTCAATTATTTGATAATGTACTGTATATAATATTAAGTTAAAGAGCATCTGTCACCATCTATTAAACCAGGCATACTGCCTGGTAGGGTTAGGCCCCATTCACACGACCGCGTGAATGGGGCTGTATCTATTCCACAATATTGTGGAATAGATGTGGCCCCATTCACCTCTATGGGAGCGGGAGCTGCCGTACGGAGCTAGCTCCGTGCCGCGGCTCATATGAAGCATGTCCTATACTTGTCCGCATGCACGGTAGAATTCAATTTTCCTCACTTTAAGGGAAAAAATTCCTTCCCGACTCCAATCAGGCAATCAGAATAACTCCCTGGATCAATGACCCCTCTCTAGTAACTATAACCTGTAATATTATTACACTCCAGAAGTACATCCAGGCCCCTCTTTTAGTGAACTCACCATCACCACCTCTTCAGGCAGAGAGTTCCATAGTCTTACTGCTCTTACCGTAAAGAATCCTCTTCTATGTTTGTGTACAAACCTTCTTTCCTCCAGACGCAGAGGATGTCCCCTTGTCACAGTCACAGTCCTCGGGATAAAAAGATCATGGGAGAGATCTCTGTACTGACCCCTGATATATTTATACATAGTTATTAGATCTCCCCTCAGTCGTCTTTTTTCTAAAGTGAATAACCCTAATTTTGATAATCTTTCTGGGTACTGTAGTCCACCCATTCCAGTTATTCCTTTAGTTGCCCTCCTCTGAACCCTCTCCAGCTCTGCTATGTCTGCCGTGTTCACAGGAGCCCAGAACTGTACACAGTACTCCATGTGTGGTCTGACTAGTGATTTGTAAAGTGGCAGGACTATGTTCTCATCACGGGCATCTATGCCCCTTTTGACGCAACCCATTATCTTATTGGCCTTGGCAGCAGCTGTCTGACACTGGTTTCTGTAGCTTAGTTTGCTGTTTACTAAAACTCCTAGGTCCTTTTCCATGTCAGTGTTACCCAGTGTTTTACCATTTAGTATGTACTGGTGACTTGCATTATTCCTTCCTATGTGCATAACCTTACATTTGTCAGTGTTAAACCTCATCTGTCACTTGTCTGCCCAAGCCTCCAATCAATCCAGTTCCATCTGTAGTAGTGTACTTTCCTCTTCTGTGTTAATTACTTTACACAGTTTAGTGTCATCTGCAAAAATTGATATTTTACTATGCAAGTCTTGTACAAGATCATTAATAAATATATTGAAGAGAATAGTGACCCCTGTGGTACCCCACTAGTGACAGTGACCCAATCTGAGTATGTACCGTTAATAACCACCCTCTGTTTTCTATCACTGAGCCAGTTACTTACCCGCATACAGACATTTTCCCCCAGGCCAAGCATTCTCATTTTATATACTAATCTTTTATGTGGTACAGTGTCAAATGCTTTGGAGAAGTCCATATATACGACATCCATTGATTCGCCGCGGTCAAGTCTAGAACTTACCTCCTCATAGAAACTGATTAAATTAGTTTGACATGACCGATCCCTCATGAAGCCATGCTGATATGGAGTTATTTGCTTATTTTCATTGAGGTACTCCAAGATATCATCTCTTAGAAAACCTTCAAACAGTTTACCCATGACAGATGTTAAACTTACCGGCCTATAGTTTCCAGGCTCTGTTTTTAGACCCTTTTTGAATATTGGCACTACATTTGCTATGCGCCAATCCTGTGCCACTGAGTCCTTCAATATCAGAAATAAGGGTCTGGCTATGACATTACTTAATTCTCTTAGGATACGGGGGTGTATGCCATCTGGTCCTGGCGATTTGTCTATTTTAATCTTTTTAAGACATCGTTGTACTTCTTCCTGGGTCAGACAGGATACTTTTAATGGGGAATTTACTTTTATATTCTACATTTCATCTGACAGTTTATTTTCCTCAGTGAATACAGTGGAGAAAAAAATATTTAATAGCTTTGCTTTCTCCTCATTGCTCTCTGCAACTCCCCCCTCATTACTCTGTAAGAGGCGACACTTTCAGGTTTATACTTTTTACCATTTATATAATTGAAGAGCATTTACTCTCTTTGGCGATTAATCTCTCTGTCTCTAGTTTGGCTGCTTTTATTTGTCTTTTACATATTCTATTTTTTTCCTTATAGTTTTTCAAAGCTTCCTTGCTCCCCTCCTGTTTTAGTGATTTAAATGCTTTCTTTTTGTCATTTATTGCTTTCTTTATAGTTCTATTTATCCACATTGTTTTTTTCTTGTTTCTTAACCTTTTATTCCCATAACGTATGTACCTCTCACAGTTAGATATTAGGATGCTTTTAAAAATATCCCATTTTGTGGCTGTATTTTTATTTTTGAGGACTTTTTCCCAGTTAGTTAGGCCTATGGCCT
Source organism: Rhinella marina (assembly GCA_900303285.1). Lineage (NCBI taxonomy): Eukaryota > Metazoa > Chordata > Amphibia > Anura > Bufonidae > Rhinella > Rhinella marina. Next base: position 61,456 of record ONZH01025635.1, on the reverse strand, counting down.
CTCTTAGTTGGCTAAATTTTGCTTTTTTGAAGTTTGGTATTTTTGTTCCTCCCTGAAGAAACACTATTTTGAATGACAATTGGAAGGTTATTATTTTATGATCACTATTTCCCAGGTGTCCCCCAACTTGCACATCTGTTGTTCTGTCAGGTCTATTGGCCAATACTAAATCCAGTATGGCTGTCCCTCTAGTCGGGTCCTGAACCAGTTGGGAAAGGTAATTGTCTTTGGTTATTGCCAAGAACCTCTTTTCTTTATGAGATATATAGGTTTCAGTTTCCCAGTCTATATCTGGGTAGTTGAAGTCCCCCATAATAACGACCTCATTCTGATTTGCTGCCTCGTCTATTTCGTTTAGAAGTAGATTTTCTGTGGACTCTGGTATATATATTCGGTGGTTTATAATAAACTCCTATTAGTATTTTATTATTATTTTTTCCTCCATGTATTTCTACCCACCGTGACTCCACATGTTCATGTCCCTCACTTATATCTTCCCGGATTTGTGGGATTTAGAGAGGACTTTACATAAAGGCAGACCCCTCCCCCTCTCTGGTTTTGATGATCCTTTCTAAACAGACTGTAAATCTGTACGTTAACTGCTCAGTCATAGCTATCATCCAGCCATGTCTCAGTTACTCCCACTATGTCATAGTCCTCCTCACACATCACTAATTCCAGTTCACCAGTTTTATTAGTCAGGCTTCTGGCATTAGTGTACATACAGTTAATAGGTTTATATTTTTTCCCCTACACCTTTCCTTCTGCACGGTTCTAGTTCCTCCTTCCATTCCTCCTACAGTTGCATTACCTTGCCCCAGGTCTCTATCTGCACTATCTTCCCCATCTATAATGTAGTTACCCTCCCCTAGTCCCTAGTTTAAACACTCCTCCAGCCTTCTAGTCATCTTCTCCCCCAAAACAGCTGCCCTTTCCCCATTGGGGTGCAGCCCATCCCTACGATAGAGCATGTAGCCGACAGAGAAGTCGGCCCAGTTCTCCAGGAACCCAAACCCCTCCTTCCTACACCAGTTCTTGAGCCACTTGTTTATCTCCCTAATCTCCCGTTGCCTTTCTTGTGTGGCTCGTGGTACAGGCAGTATTTCGGAAAACACTACCTTTGAGGTCCTTGCCCTAAGCTTATGACCTAAATCCCTAAAATCATTTTTAAGCACATTTTACAGATACATTTTATTGAATAACTCAGTGGCAATGCAAAATTTTTAATTACATGCAATTATAAAAGAAATAAGATCCAGGGTCTGGTTTGAAAACTGTTTCTTGAGGGACAGCCCCTTTAATGTTCTAATGAGGTCAATCAGTATGTGTGGGGAAGTGGACATGGTGGAGAAGAGGAGGTAAAGATGTGCTCCAAGTGACTAGGTCTGGCAGATGCTCTTTAAGATTCCAAATTATTTGAAGATTGAGCAGGAAATAGAAGTCCCAAAAAGTAAGCACACCAATGTCTAGAAGGAAGGATTAATAAGCCACTTATCACTACAGATATTTTTACTTGCCCATGGGGGTAAACACAGTGAGCAATATATTATGTATGTAGGATTCAGGAATTTTACAGATTTTATTGTATACACCTGGGTAAGATTGGCTCATCAGAGTACCTGAGGATCCCCCAGCTAGTCGAGGTTCTGACATTATTATAGGTTGTAGCGGGTCCATCATCTTTTTGGGGATTAATGCACAAACAGTCTATTAATTATTACTGTTGAAATGACCAACGATACAAAAAAAAAATAGGCACATGCACTTGTTCTGTACACTGGGCTCTTAAAAGAGAAGTTCCTGCCACCCTTTTCAGGAAAAAGACAAATGATAGCAGAAGTCAGGCATATCACTGCAATGTGCTACTTGGCTTCTCCATGTATTCAGCTCTTTGTGAGCATTTCAGTGTCCACTGGTAAATAACTGTAAAACTGTATTCATTATGGTATCATAGAAAGAAGGTATTTCTTATTGAGGGGCTAGTTTGTTTTGAAGGGATTGTCCAAGCTCATTAGAAATCTCTGACAACCTCTACGATTGCTTAAACTTAAAAAATCATGATATACTCATGCCTGCTATAGACAACACAGTTTTTCTTTTAGACAGATTCATAAACTTTTTATGAGGTTTATATGCAGTTAGTGTTGTATATTTTGTTGCATTTTCTCTGTTTGTGTTAGCAACCCCATTGAAGTCTATGGGGAAAACCACTCTACATAAGGTGAGGAATTGCCCAAACAATTGACATGCTGCAGATTTTATAATCCACACAATAGGTCAATTTCCACATGGATAAAATATGCAAAGTGTACATGAGATTTGACACATCTCATTCTCTTTGCTGGTACTGTATTGCACTGTACTTTTTCCACACAAATATTTGCATGGGAAAACCAGGTGTAATCTGCAACCTGTGCAGTAAGCCTGATAAAAACTGCAAGCATAATAAGTCCGTATACCGGACTTTACTGAGGCTGTTCCCTACATATATTGTTTATGAGGCTGTATAAAAGGCATTTCAATTTGCAGGTCCAATCACTTTGCCCTGTGTTCTTGAAGTTCAGTTTTATATTGTGTTTCTGTTGGCACCCCTCCACGTCAGTGCGGCATAAATAATAACCCTGTGCCCACCAAGTAAAATGCCAGATGAGCATTGATACTTTACTGTATTCTGCTACCTTTCTACATGGACTGTACTTTACTTTTTTGTCCTCCAATACACCATTCAATTAACAGGATCCTAATATATTCATGACTAAATATCAGAAAATTTAAATGGCTTTTGAGATGACTTGATCCAGCAGGGCTGTAGAAAAATCAAACACGGAAGAAATTAAAAGGGCTTTAAGTATAAAAGTCATTCCAATTTAATTTCCGCAGAAGGTAAGCTCTTAACTTTACTTTGGACTTGCTCTAGAGAACCAGAGATTTTAATATTACAATTTAGTCCTCGTACTTTCCTAAGATTGGATATGGAGGATGAATGTTTCTCTTTCCATTAACAGTGTGCTGTTGAATTGCTCAGAGGATGGGGCTTCCTATTCATTTTTCTTACTTTCTGGATAGTTGTTTTTCAGGAAAGTCAGCGCAGCTTATTCATCAGCCACCAGAACATTCAATCCTGTTTACATCCTTTCATTTGTGCACGCTTAGTATTCAATGCACACTGCATCATTTACAGTTCTGCAGGAGTGCTTTTAAAGACATATGTATATTACTTCCTTTAAGGAATGGAGATTGTAGTTACTCTTATACTTTTAATATCAAGCCTATATACTTTATCAAGAATAGCAAACTTTAGCACTCGTTCTACAATATAAAACAGAATTTCTAACATATAATGCAGGGAATTCCCCTGTTTCTAGAACTAAACATTTTGACTAGTAATCTGGACTCTTTCTACCTAAAGGGGTTGTCTCACTTCAGCAAATAGCATTTATCATGTAGAGAAAGTTAATACAAGGTAATTACTAATGAATAGTGATTCTCTTCATATTGTCTCCTTTGCTGGCTTTATTCATTTTTTTATCACATTATACACTGCTTGTTTCCATGGTTACAACCACCCTGAAATCCATCAGTGGTGGCCATGCTTCAACACTATTGGAAAAAGGGCTGAGAACGCAGGAGTAAGCATAGGCTGGTGCTTTTTCCTATAGTGTGCAAGCATGGCCACTGCTGCTGGATTGCAGGGTGGTCGTAACCATGAAAATAAGCAGTGTGTGTGGACAATCACCATACACTAGTAAGTGCCTTGCGTTAACTTTCTCTACATGCTAAATGCCACTTGCTGAAGTGAGACAACCCCTTTAAGACCCCATACGAACGACCGTATCCGCTTTGCAGTCGGATATCGGCCATGTGCACTCTGCACTTTCCTGTTCCGCACATCACGTACTGTTGTAGAAATGACTATTTTTGTCTGCAATATGGACAAGAAGAGGCCATGTCCTATCCATTTTGCGGAGCTGCAGAACCGTCATACCATCACACAGTGTGCTGTCACCATACTTTGCGGCCCCACCGAAATGAATGGGTCGGTATCTGATCCTAAAGGGGAATATGTCAACAGGCAATTCACTGTTAAACCAGGTGCAATGTTTTGTAGAGCTACTTTAGCTGAATATAATGATACCTTTCACTTGGCGATTTGTTGTTTCATTCTAAAAAAAAGTATGTTTACTCCATATGCAAATTAGCAATTTAATGCACCAAGGATGGACCCAAGCCACTGTGAGAACCCTTGCTCCTCCAGCTTTGTCTACCAGCCTCTTCCTCTCCTTTTTGACTAACAGGGCCAGGATGGATTAAAAGTACTTAACCCTTTCATGACCGGACCTATAAAAGGCCTGAATGTCCAGGCAACTTTTTGTGATTTGGGCACATGGTGGTTTAGTGACCCTAATTTTTTTTTTGTTTGCATACGAAAATAATTTAGCAATTTTTTTTACTTGACACTTAGGACTTATTATTAGAATGTTTTTTTTAAAGATAGTTTATATTTTTTAGGTGTAATTTAGACAAAAACCGCTAATTCTTATTAAAAAAAAAGTAATTTTTTTTAATTATAGATTTTTATTTTTTAAATATTAAAACTGACGCACAAATTAATTATTGCAATGGGTTCCCTATTTGATGACGATCGTTTTGATATATAGCATGTATAGATTTTATTTGACAGGGCGACTGTGGTGACTGTTTCCATTGGCGACTGCGTGTTTAATTTTTTTTTTTTTACACTTTTTTTTGTTTGTTTTTTATTTATTTTTTACTTATATATTAATTTATTTTTGACAAATAATATGTCCCCCAGGAGGTCATTAAAAGACCTCTGGAGGACTGACTTTTTTTTTTTTTAACACTTTTTTTTCCCACTGTTTCCACTGTAACTGGGGCATCCACAGGAGCCCCAGTTACAGGGGAAAACAGCCCCCTGGGGGCTCATTAGACACAGGCAGAGCTGATCAGGGTCTCCTTAGACCCTGCAGCACTGCTCTGGCCCCGAGACACCTGGCGGTCATGTGACCGCCGGGACTAACACAGGAAGCGGCGCTGCCGCTTCTTTCCTGCTGCTCCACGCGCCCAGGTAAGGCTGTCCTCCGGCCAAGGAGAAGACAGAAGCGGTAATAAACCGCTCCTGTCTTCTCCTCAGGGTCCCCGCTTTGTCTGTGAGCCGGGACCCGACCTGCTCCTGCTAGATTGCAGGAGCAGGAGCTTTAATCCCAGCGCTGATCAGCGTTGGGATTAAAGGGCCGCCTGCACGTGTATATACGTGCTATCTGCACGGGGCATGTGCAGATAGGACGTATATACACACATGGCGGTCGTCAAGGGGTTAATTAAGCAACAGATTGCTAAGTGATCGGTATCATTACATTCATCTGAATGGTTTTACAGTGAATTTCCCAGTTCAGAATCCCTTTAGGGGCATGTCAGAGAGCTTCTCATATGGCTCAGTTCTCAGGCCCAATATATACCCCTTTGAGGCTTCATGTACAGTTCAATATTAGTGGTCTGTGATGTCCGATGTGTAATAAAGTACCCATAGCTTTCTATACTGTACCTGTAACTGCCTCCGATTTTATCTGAAGCCACAAAAGTTATTAAGCATTCTGTATTAAATATATACCAGTATGTTCCAATGCATGCCGTGTGTCACAAGTATTCTCCACCATATTATAAAGCTCTTGTCAGTTTTTAAGTGTAATCAACCAGCTTGATTGTTTTATATAATGGGAGATGCAGAACATTATAATTTACTAGCTTGGTCAGCATGAGCATATTTGACACTAGACTTTCAATAACGTGTCATTTCTTTCTATGCACATTTTTTTTTATAGGTAATCTGCACCAGATCTGGCATAGCTGTAACAATTTTCAATCCAGAAAGCAAATGTTAATACAATCTCCTTCTCAGCACACACATTCTTGTGAAGGGGTAGTCCCTTTTCTAGTTATTGGTGGTGATGCCATGTAATCAGAGGTAAATTTATGTCTCATTTTAGTGTAAGACCATATACTGTATAATATAGATATATGGTATATGTGTATATATATTAATTCATTAGTATGGTCTCTGTGTATCCTGTCAGACTCTGCAACAGTGTGGGAGACAAGTGACCTCTGTGACCCTGACTGAGAAAATGTAGACTAAAGGTCTGTCTACCACCATCTGGGAATGATCAGCGGCTGGTGGTTTAACATAAATATTCTCCTATTTCTCGAGAAACGATAATTAGTAGCATATCCATTACTCGGAGTAAGGATGAATATATTGTCAGACTCTGTTTTCCCAGATGGGGGGGGCATCAATATTCTCCAAGATATTGGGATGTAATATAAATCCACTCTTTATAGTTACCAGAAGGAGACGTGGTCACAGGAGTTATTCACACGCTCGTCCCCCCCCTCCCTTTTCTACAAGGGAGGAGGTGGAGGATTCTAAGACCCCATAAATATCCCATTCAAAACTTGAGTGTTAGCCTCATCCTGGGACAACACTGGTTCGTTCGTGTCCAGGAACAAAATTGCTGATTCGTCGTCACTATCCTTACCTAGACTGCATTTGAAGCAGATGGGGCTCACTAGGTTAATCATCATTTCCATATTTACACCAAGCTAAGTATAATAAACTTTATTACTTTATTTTTAATCAATTTGTTTGTGTCTGGGTCATCAGTATACTGTAATTATCATTAAGTAATAACTCATTTGCATACATTTGCATACATTTGGTGTCAGAAGTGGGATGTAATTACAGTATACTGACCCTTGCATAATTATTATTGTAAAGTATTATTGTTAAGGCCTAGTTACTAATATTGAGAAAGTTGTGTATGTTTGTGCCTAGTACCTGAGAATCTGTTGGAGGGTGGGCTATAACATAGGTTCAGATAGAAGGTTAGATATTGTGACTAGGAAAGAATGGCATTTTCATTTTCATGGTTTGGAAGGGGAAAGAATCAGCGCATGGGTCCATCAGCTTATTGGGTGCTTAGCTCCGGACACTGGGCCCCAATCACCCGTGAGTGCAACAGATATGTTGCTCCCCAGTGCTTGGCTGACCCCTGTCAAGCAGCTGTGGGTTTGGAGTTGTCCCGGTATAACCCTTCTGAGCAAAAAGCGGCAGCAAGTGAGGGATGGATTTGCGTGCAGGCTCTTCAGGAGGAGACAGTGAAGCAAGAGGCAATTGAAGAGGAGCTGCTGCAGGCAGCTACTGAGCAATTGGCGCTTTTGCGGACCTGTATGAGGGACATTGAGAAGCATAATGGGGAATTGAGTAATCAGTTTTCCCATTATGTAGTCCGTACTGTGCAAAAACGCAGACGGAAAAAACAGGGACCACTCCCAGGTGACAGAAGTGCTTTTAGAGGAAGAACTCTAATTCAGCAAGATGAATGGGATGCTGTGGGTGAGTGGTCAGGATTGTCATCATCAGATGAGATAGAAATAGAAGAGGAAGAAGTGCGTCCCATTGTAACAACAAAATCAAAAAGAGAGGTTACACCGAGAGTTTCAGCTTCTGGGGATCAGAATTATGTAGAGGAGACCTCTACAAAAAGATACAGGAAATGAGAGAATGAAAATTAAACAAAGGCAAATGTTTTTAGATCTTTTGAACAGTGGAGTCAGCAAGGAGGAGATAGATGGCATTCCTACTCCTGACTTGCTAGAGTGTTGGAAAGATCTAAAACAGCAGGGTAAATTACACACAGTAAAATCCAAAGAGAAGGAAAAAGATGTGAAAAATGCAAAGGAGTTGTTTCAAGAGATAAAAGAGCCCAAGTGTCTACCATCAGCAAGGCACTTGTGTTTAGAAATAAACTGTTTAAGTTTTGTTGAACCTAATGCTATGTGGGTGTTCAAGTAGGAAAGATCTGTGACCATAGCATTAGAGGTTGGAACCGTAATGAAAGAATAAGCATTGTAACCTAGTGTGGGCCAATATGGCTAGCACTAAGAAGATATGTGGGCCATAAAGTATTGTCTGGTTGATGTGAAAGGGGGAAACTGAAGAAGGTTTGAAGTAGGTTGAGGAAAATGGACAATATTTCTATTTCAAGATGGAGGATTTCCTGAGAGAACAAAGGAAAAAAACCCATGTGGCACCCATCCCCCTTCTGTTTCAATTTCTGTTACAACCCCTTTTGGGTTTTCTGTAACTTTTAGTTCTACAAGAACCCCTCCTGTCCTCTGGAATGTGCTCCAACAGGAACACCTCCCATCGTGTGTGGTGTGGGGGCTGGTAATGGATCTGCAGACACAAAAATTTAGTAGCACATGTATTATCTGTAAACTGTCTGCTAATAACTTTTCTAAATTGAATATCCCCCAACTAGTCTGCTGTTTGTTGAAGTTTCAGGAAAGCTGGATGAATCCTTGCGAGATAAGAGTCAGGAAGGGGGGGGCTGATAGCTGTGGTGGGCTGAGGCAAGAATTTGTAAGTGACTTAAGGTTTAGAAATGTTCCTTTGTTGTTGCTGCAGATTGGTTATATATCTGACACAGAAGAGTAAAGATCAATTAATAACTTTTCTTTTTCTCTTCCTAGCAGCTTATAAATGTGCAAGAGCCAAGACAATAGTTATGTGCCCAGTGTGGGGTGCTTGTGTGTCTTTCCCATAACAATGTGTTGTAGTAGTGAACAAAGACAATGGTATTACTTACCAGCAATTGATTCACTTAATGTATGTTTCTTTGTTATTCCCCCAACAGGATGGTTTTCTGTGAGTGTATCTGTATCCAGGAAAGCTGTGTGGATGGGAGTCGACTCACTCAGTGGAATGTGAATACATGCAGCTGGAAGTTGTAGATGTGTAGAATGTGTTTGAAGGTGTGAAGACTGATGGATGCTCAGCAGAACTGTGTGTGAACTGGGTGTGGATATGTAGGAAATGGAAGTGAAAATGTGTATGGAGTATAATGCGCATTGGGGATTTTTATTTTCTTTCTTGGGATATTTTTTGGTACCAAATGTTTTTGATTGAGCTCCACATTTTTTCCTTATTGAATTCAATGGAACGTTTCCAATGGGCCCTTTATGTGTTCATGTCTGTATTGTCAGATCTGTTTGTTTCAATGTTTGTGGTTACTTGTTATATGTTAACTGTATTCATAACATCAGAGATCTGTCCTCATGGACAGTTGAGACCAGACTAATGGAAAGGGGAAGGATCACACAGTCCGACTGGAAGGGGTGGACTTAAATGATTTAGGGGGAAGGACGGGTGGATGTCCCAGACACAAAGACATCCTTTGTGCCCACCCCCTCTCCTCCATGAAAGACAAGTCCTGTGGTAATTCAAGGGAAAAACAGTTCATTCATTTCTACATCCAGGAAAGCTGGGTACTTCTACAAAGTGTGCAAAATACACAGAACAACACATTAAGTTAACACCCAACAGCATTGGGTATCTCAAGAAGGGTCATGAATAAACTGATATTGATGAGGTTGTGTTTTATTTGGTTTAAAAGGTTTTACACTGAAAAAACTAATACCCATGCATTGCTATTGTTTAATGTGCAGTACTGTGTGTACTTAAGATCAAGTTTAGAATTTCAGAAAAGTTTATTTTCTTTGGCAGAGGACTACTGTGGTATCATTGGTAAGAGTTATTTACATACAGTGTTGGACTGACAAAAGTTCTAAGGACATTTGTTTTATTTGATCCATTTGATGTAGAGATGGAGAGGAAATCACCTCATCAACGGCTTTTTCTGATATGAACTGAGTTTTTGAATTGACATTTTCTTGATTGTGTGGAACTGTTCAGTACATCTTTCCTGTGTGCAGCTAAAAAGAGCCAGGACTGGCAACCTCAGAAAGTCCAGGGGCTGCTACGTCAAGTCGACAAGGTGTGGTAAGAGACAGTATTCAGTGACCTGACTGTCACCCAGCAAGGAAAGGCTTCAACCACTGGTCTGCTATGCTGATGCAATGATCTGCAGACCAGTGAGGAAGGGGGAGGTCCTTGTGTCAAAGCTCCTCCCACAGACAAGGTAATGGACTGTCTATAACCCACTGATAAGAGGCTCTAAGATCTGCACGGACATCTACACCTGCTACCCCTTCACATACATAAGGAGGGGTCATAGACTGAACTTTGTAACAACAAACTTCAAGAAATGGACATTTGACTTTATTATCCAAGAAGATCAGAAGTGAAGAAGACCTCAGTGAGATACTTCTTGTTAGTCCAACACACAGTTTTTATTCTGTTTTTTTTAGAAATCCAATAAGTCCGGTAGTCTTCTGTCAAATGATTAGGCTATACCTATAGAAGAGGTTCTGTTATTGGAAGTAATTGTGAGCATTGTAATATATTGCTGTGTACGTATTATTTTTGTATGTATGTAGTAGGAATACTGTACTAGCTTTTTCCTTGAGAATTGTTTACACTAAAATGAGCCAGGGGTGGAGTGTAATCAGAGGTAAATTTATGTCTCATTTTAGTGTAAGACCATATACTGTATAATATAGATATATGGTATATGTGTATATATATTAATTCATTAGTATGGTCTCTGTGTATCCTGTCAGACTCTGCAACAGTGTGGGAGACAAGTGACCTCTGTGACCCTGACTGAGAAAATGTAGACTAAAGGTCTGTCTACCACCATCTGGGAATGATCAGCGGCTGGTGGTTTAACATAAATATTCTCCTATTTCTCGAGAAACGATAATTAGTAGCATATCCATTACTCGGAGTAAGGATGAATATATTGTCAGACTCTGTTTTCCCAGATGGGGGGGGCATCAATATTCTCCAAGATATTGGGATGTAATATAAATCCACTCTTTATAGTTACCAGAAGGAGACGTGGTCACAGGAGTTATTCACACGCTCGTCCCCCCCCTCCCTTTTCTACAAGGGAGGAGGTGGAGGATTCTAAGACCCCATAAATATCCCATTCAAAACTTGAGTGTTAGCCTCATCCTGGGACAACACTGGTTCGTTCGTGTCCAGGAACAAAATTGCTGATTCGTCGTCACTATCCTTACCTAGACTGCATTTGAAGCAGATGGGGCTCACTAGGTTAATCATCATTTCCATATTTACACCAAGCTAAGTATAATAAACTTTATTACTTTATTTTTAATCAATTTGTTTGTGTCTGGGTCATCAGTATACTGTAATTATCATTAAGTAATAACTCATTTGCATACATTTGCATACATGCCAGTGGTTGGACCACCCACCAACTGGACCACCCATCACCTGTCTTCTAGAATACCCTTTTAATGCCATGTTCATGATACAAGGATTGTGATAATGTTTGTGGAAAATTGATCACATATCCTAAAAAAATTCACTCTGTAGTTCTATCCTAAAAATTAAAGGGGTTGTCCGGGCTACAGATATTGATGACCCATCCTCAGGATAGGTCATCAATATCAGATTGGAGGGAGTCTAAGTAAATGATGTAAACAGAAATCTATTTGCATTGTCATCCTAGCCCCAGTTTCTGATTCTGCATGCACACCAAATACATAATTGGGTTCATTTGGCATTTCACACACTAGTCTTAATAAAAAATAAAAAAAAACACTTAAGGAAGATCATACTATTAAGAGCATCACGCTTCTTTGTAACATTTCATCGTGCTCCAAAACTGAAAGTTACCCCAGCCAGGAACCGGAGTAGATTTCTGGTGTAATGTTCTCAAGTTTTCGTGGAAAAAAGGTCGCTAAGGGAGTTGGCCACTTTCTGGTTGCTGTTGACCAATGTGTAGGTTAGATGACTATATGACACTTACTAATATGGTCGTTGTTTATATTCCCTGCTGTTTGCTATATTTCATAAGCCATGCCACCTTCTTTGGTAAATCTTCTGTGCTGTCTGTACAAAGGTCTTGTCCATAAAATGGCTGCTCTTGGAGGGTCATGTGACCATAAATATCACTCAGCCTCCTACATTCTAACACACTACACCTGCGCTAAACTCCCAACACTGCAAGTACAGATGGCAGATGTAGTGTGTGTGTGAAGGGAGGAGACATCACATGGAGGTGATTTGTCTGGTCACATGACCCTCCATCAGCAGCCATTTTATGGACAGTAGACAGCACAAAAGACTTGGCAAACATGGGGGCATGGCTTATGAAATATAGAAAATGGCACACAATTTCAACAAAGGCTATATTAGTAAGTACCATATAGTCCTCTTACATACATATTGGTCAACGGTAACCAGAAAGTGCCCAACCCCTTTAATTGAGTTGTACCGCTGGGGTCCTGTCCAGTGCCTGCCTCCTCCTGCTCATTAGCGGGCAAATGTGTTGGAAAAAGCTAAAAAGTTGCAAATTTCGCTGCAAATGGGTTCTACACCAGAAAAATTATAATAAATAACTCCCATTCACCTTACATGTGAATCCAGTAAATAATATGAATTTTGTTAATAGTACAAACAAACCTGTACTAAAAACAACAGAAAAGAGCTACGAACAGTATGAATTTTGAGGTCCTACAGAGGAGAATAAGTGTATACTGCATGCAGACTGCATCAACTTTACTGACTACAACAGGAATCCAAAATAGAAAACCTCAAGTACTTCATGAGGTGGCTCGCAATCATTATTCTGTAAGCAGACCTTGGCCATATTTCATTTCAGAGTCTGATTTGTTATACGCTTCCTTAGTTCACTGCTCTACACAGAATAATTCACAGCCAGGCTGTACTGCCATAGTGGTCATGACTGACAAACAGAATATCAGCACAAATGTTTTTTCTGCATTTCTGATTTTAGAAATCGTATTGACCCCCTCTCTACTCTCAACTTACTTACACCAGCAATGTACAGGGCTACGTCTGGAAAATCTCTAATGATCACTGATGGCTACCGTTTGAATCTCCGTAAAGTAGAAGTTAAAAGCAGAGTGGTAGACAATCAATAGCTGCATTTAGCATCAACTGTTCAATGTAACCATGCAGAATAACGATGTTGTCCTGTCTAGTCAGATTTATCTTTTTGTACGTCTAATATACTGTAGTTCTCATTGATTTCATGTAAGAAGGAATTTGCATAATGTTGTCTATATATTATTAAAGGGGTTGGCCACTTTGTTAGCACTTATTAAAACTCTAAAGAAAGCAGGCAGACAATAAACTTCCTCATATATCTTCTGCAGCAGATCTGCCTGGTTCCGATGCTATTGGCAGCCACGCCCCCTCTGTGCTGCTCTCATAGCTGCCTGGCTCATCCATGCCTGCATGTGCACTAGTCCATGGAAGGAGTGTGCTGCTCCTGGGTCCTAAAGGCACCCTGCTTGTGTCAGAGAAGTTTCCTTCTGCTGTGACTGCAGTCCTGACTATACAGGGCTGAAGGGGCTTAGCAGAGAAACATGTTGCAAGAGGAAGAGAGACTGAGGAGAATCTGTGATGTACCTCACTGACTGCAGTGATATAGCAGAGCCAGAAAGGTGCTGTGGACAACAAAGTGTGAGCAATCTTAATGTCTGTCCTGTCTATTACCCCTCTGCAATGTGATCTTATCACAGACATGTTTATTCCAGCCAGACCAACAGGTCAGGAGCTTTAAAGGGGTTGTCCGAGTTATGACAAAAAATATATAGCACTGTAAATCTGATGGGCAGCAATATATAACTAAGTTAAGCAAGTTTTAGGCAAAAAAAATCCATATTTCCTAATTTCCCTGTTCTCTTCTGGTCTTTGTTTACATGCAATAACAACAATCTCAGCCCCTCCCCCTTCCCCCCCCCTCTCTGCAAAGGGAATGAATACAAGTGCTGAGTGACATGTCTGCCTGCTGGAATACTCAGCAGCATGTTGTATGTGTAGGACTACAAGTCCCAGCTGTACAATGACACTGCTAATACATACAGGAATTTCTCCCTACCTGTTCTTGTACAATACAATTCCTCTACAGCTCTTGTGCCCAGCATTTGTCTCCTCTCACTGCTGCAGCTACTGTTTGTTATAAAGCCTTGAGCCCTCAGTGTGTTCTGGCTGAAGGGGTTAATGTTTTAGCTGAAGGAAACCAGGGAGAGCAGATAGCAGGAGCCCGGCAAAGGAAGGGGGCGTGGCCAGTGACTTCTCGTGTACAGACTCTTATCTGAACTCTGAGGCTTGTACACGAAACATCACAGACCAGGGAGATAAGGTGACATCATAGGTCATGTGACCCTGAGTCAACTCTGAGAAACCTGCAGCTTTAGAAACACAAAGTATATGGGAAAGTTGTTATACCTGACAAGTTAGAAACATATAAAGAACAAAAAATAACTCGGACAACCCCTTTAAAGGGGTTGTCCAAGTTATATTAACTTTATCTAATGGGGCTTGTAACTTACAGATGAACACTTTTCTAATGTACAGTCTTCTTTTATTCTGCTGTATTTCCACACAGCCTATGCCGGTCACGTGACTGCTGACGTCATCCACCCGGCTCCTGTGGTGACGTTTCGTGTACAGGCTTCTCCCTGCTTGAGGGAGTGGCCAGGCTCTGTACACGAAACGTCAGAGCCTGGCCGTAACGGGGGTAGTGGTGAGTAGGTGTAATTACACCTAACCACCCCATTCATTCCAATAGGAAGGATCGCTCCCATACAAGTCTATGGAAGCGATCCTTCCATAGGAATGAATAGGGTGGCTAGGTGTAATTACACCTACTCACCACTACCCCCGTGTCGGCCAGCATGTAAACAGTGAAGAGGAGGCAGCGCTGATACGGCGCGCGCCTCCTCTTCAAACAGCTGATCGGCGGGGGTCCCGGGTGTCGGACCCCCGCCGATCTGATATTGATGACCTATCCTGAGGATAGGTCATCAATATTTATAACTCGGAGAACCCCTTTAACCCCTTCTGAGCTGTCAGTATGGCTGAGGTCAGTGATATCAGCAGCAGTCACTGATGTCATCTGTAAATATGTGCCCTCTCCTTCTTGCACACTGTATATAGTGATATATGATGCCCCCAATACAGTGATATGTGATCACCACTTTATACTGTATACAGTGATGTGTGACTCCCTGTATACAGTAATAGTTGACACCACCACCATACACTGTATATACTGATGTGTGACCCCCCACCACTGCATACAGAGATCTGTGAACCCCTGTCCAGTGACCTCCTTTATACTGTATATACAGATGTGTGACCCCCTGTACATTATATATAATGATGTGTGACCCCCTGTACACTGTATATAGTGATGTGTGACCCTCTGTACGTTATTATTTTTAGCCAATAGCAGGAAGGATGCTAGGGAGACTCGTTTCCGTCGCAGACTGCTATTAATTGCTCATCACCCATCGCCGGATGTTTTGAGCCACGCGACGGGGAGACGCAACAGCGGCCGTGCTGCAGACATCAGGAGCGACGCAGGTGCCGGGGAGCGAGATAAGTACAATCTGTGTGAGAGACCCGGGCATTTGAGGGGGCATTTAATAATCTGCACAGCCCTGCAGTTCTGAGATGGCTTTGTGGCAGCCAGTATGTGTGGCAGAATTCTTGTGGGGAAAAAAATCTGTAACAAATCCGTAGGGAAAAAAAATGATTTACCTGCAGATTTTTTTAAGAGTTTGCTGCATAGTTGCGGAAGATTGTGGAAATCTGCACAATAAATTGACACTCTACAGATCTAAAATCTGCCCTGTGCAGTTTATGCCATTTTTATGCCAATGTATGCCTTTATTATGCCAATTTATGCCTTTTTTAATCAGATTGTGGATGCAGATAACATCGTGTCTGGCTGTGGGTAGGAGTGCTGTCTGTGTACGGAGACACACACTGGCATACGTTGTGTATTTCACCCTATCTGGCAGGTCCTTTATATAGGAGCAGCCTCTGATAAGTAATATGTATGGGACGCTTTAGGGTAGGTAGTATATATGGGGGCGTCCAGTGGCACATACTGTTTTGAAAAATTATTTGGCAGGCATGATATATGGGACCTGTCTCTGGTCAAGTGTATTGGGAGACCCTCTGGCTGGAACTGTGTATGGGTCATTGTTCTTGGTGCTGTTTATGGGAACTTTCTTTGGCTAGTACTGTGTATGTTATGTATAGTTGTCCAGCGGGCTGCCCACTCGCCCTTTATATACCCACTTTTAGGGTATGGCCACAAGTTTAGGTTTAAGTTTCTTGATGTAGTTTTGGAAGCCAAAATCAGTAGTCAATTCATAAAAAGAAAGAAAGTATAAAGGACAGATATGACTTCACTTCTGGTTTTGGCTTCACTATAACCTACAACCTCACTATGTATCTGCATCAAGAAACCTGTGGCCACAACAGTTGAACCAGACAGCTGATGCAAAAGTTTATTATTAGAGATAAAGGAGACCAGTGTGGCTAGTACAACCACTGAACACAGAGAACAACCTCGCTATATATCTGCCTTTGCTCAGCCAAGAACCAAGTCTTTTTATGCTGTATTCATCATGAACTCAGCACTCAGTGCAAGTACAGCTAAATAGATTGAAGCAGTGCAGTCTATTAATGTCTCTTATAAAGTAAATATGCTTCAGTGTGGGGGGTCACTCCAACAAATAGCAGTCCCAGTAATGTCAGCACCACTCAGAAGATACCGGTAAACAACTCTGATGTGCTGAGATCAGTGGTGCCACGCTGCTGTATACTAATGGTGGTCTCTGTGCTAACAAGACAAGAAGAATAAATGGCACTCAGCATTAGTTATCATAAGGGCTCGTTCACACGAACGTGCCGTGTTTTGCGGCCCGCAAATTGCAGATTGCTAAGTCTCAGGTAAAACATGAGAAGACACACGTGGCTTATGATTGAGTCACAGTAGAACCAAATACCAAAGCGCAGCTCAAAATAATGGCCCAGCAGCACCAAATACCACAGTGTATGTAGCACTAAAATATCAGAGGTCAGTACAGAGATCTCTCCCATGATCTATTTATCCCCAGGACTGTGACTGTGACGAGGGGCCATCCTCTGCGTCTGGAGGAAAGAAGGTTTGTACACAAACATAGAAGAGGATTCTTTACGGTAAGAGCAGTGAGACTATGGAACTCTCTGCCTGAGGAGGTGGTGATGGTAAGTTCACTAAAAGAGGTCAAGAGAGGCCTGGATGTATTTCTGGAGGGTAATAATATTACAGGTTATAATTACTAGAGAGGGGTCGTTGATCCAGGGAGTAATTCTGATTGCCTGATTGGAGTTGGGAAGGATTTTTTTCCCCTAAAGTGGGGAAAATTGGCTTCTACCTCACAGGGTTTTTTTGCCTTCCTCTGGATCAACTTATAGGAAAACAGGCCGAACTGGATGGACAGATGTCTTTTTTCAGCCTTATAAACTATGTTACTATGTTACTATATACTACCCCAGCAGCACCAAATACCACAGTGCAGCACAATATACTGCTCCAGCAGAACCAAATACCACAGTGTACGTAGCACAATATACTACCCCAGCAGCACCAAATACCACAGTGTAGCACTATATACTACCCCAGCAGCACCAAATACCACAGTGCAGCACAATATACTGCCCCAGCAGAACCAAATACCACAGTGCAGCACAAGACACTGATCCAGCAGTAAAATAGCACCCTACAACAGTAATGGCCCCCTATAGTAATGTCTCCCCACAGTGCCCCGAACAGCAATGTAGCCCCCAAAATGCCCCCATAAGTAATGTCCAATTAAGTAATGGCAAATTAAGGAAAAAAATAACTCACCTAGGTCCCTTCCTCATCCATCTGCGATGCAGACCTCTTCCCGACCCATGTCCTGGTACGATGGGGTGCAGGCGTCCAATTGTGATGGGTGTGATGACATCAGCATGCTGCATCCCAGCACAGGCGGGCACAATGATATCATTACATCTGACGGGTTTTACTGACTCATAGGCCTCAAGCCTTCTACATCGGCTCCCGTGCACCAACACAGTATTCAACTGCATCGCCGTCCTGAGGATGGCGATACAGTTGAATTCAGGAGGGGGAAGTAGAGTAGAGTGCCACCCCACAACTCCATGGCACCCTAGGCACGTGCCTAGGGGTGCCTAATAGCAAATACAGCCCTGCCTGACAGCAGCAGGCTATATTCACACTTATGTTGTAGTTTGTATTTATAATAAAAACCATGACACACTTTTATTACTGTGAGGCCAATTCTTTCTGTTTTGGAATGTCCCTGTAACCTTTCATATAACCTGAGAGAACAGCTTAATAAATGTAATTCTAATCTAAAAAATAATTACATCAAACATAGTATTTCTCACCATTTCACAACAGCAATCCATCTCTACTGAAGGTTACTTTTATAAAGAAGGTGTTATCTGAGAAATATAGAGTTTTATGTGAAATGCTTTGGATACTCGGCTAGATACTGTATCCTCTAATGGCTTAAATGAATCATTGGAACATGTGTATTACCTTTCTCCTATGTGTATTACCTTTCTTAAGTATCTAGCCTTAATGCTTGCTCTTATATGCTCTATATACGCAACTCTTTTATTGTGATTGGTTTAGTGCAGTGCCTATACATCTTACACATTTATGCCAGTATGATATATTTTCATATGTGTATTTTAGTTGAATTATAATATTAGTATTTTTGGGTATTTTATAGACTATCTTATAGACTATTGGTGGCTGGTTAAATGTATACTTGTATTTGTAATAATATACGTTACACCATTGAATTGGATGCTGAATAACCTATATGATAAGAAGCTTTCTTCCTGAGGTTCCTGTAGAGCACTGGATAACTTCCAGCCTGTCACTTCCAGTCAGTGGAATGTATTTCCGATTGACGGAGCACACTCTACTCTGAAAACTCAAAATGAATGCTGTGTAATTTTGGGCTAAAAAAGCAGTGCCATTTAACTGTTGGATATTAGGGAAAAATCATTGTATCGTAAGGCCCATAATGAACAGGTGATATTTGCATTTAACTGTACAGTTGACCCTCAGAGTAAATACTATTGATGAGCCCTAGACAGCCCAGTCTGACATTGTCAGTAGTCCTAATTTGCTTGTTGTCCAGGGCCCCAATTTTAACTTGAACCACAAGAGTTCTGGGTGTCGCCGTGCCCATATTAGAGATGTGTGAAGCAGCCTACATACACATCTCTTAAAGGGGTTATCCAAAACTAAATCACATCTCCAGATGTTGGCGATCCACGGTGGTGATGATACTCACCTGGTCCTCACCACTGGAATCAGTCTGCATGGCTGCTTCTGCTCCCCTCTGCACCAATATCAACATCCACGTGACTGCTGCAGCCAATTGAAGGCCGCAGTGATGGCCTGCTCCTCTTTCGTCACATGTGATTGGCTGCAGCAGTCATGTGTCTCCCAGTTGATGGCTGGTGATATCACAGAGGGGAACGGAAGTGCTGGTCCAGGAGCCACACTGACAGAAAACCAGTTAGTATCATCACCACTGCAGGTCGGTCCCGTCTGGAGGTCTGATTTAGTCTTAGATAACCCCTTTAAACACTGGTAAGTATAATATGCCCTTTACAAATAAGCAGAGCTGTAACCTGAGTCTTCTTGGCCTCAGCTACCATGACACCATTCATAATACTGGTGTCTTCTTACGTAATCGAGGGCCTTTAGGCCCTCTCAGGCTCTAGACCTGGGTGATACATCTGCACCCCGTATATTTATATGCAACTAAAATAATAAGCTATGATTTTTTTTATGCCCAGATGCCTCATTTGGTTCCTTTATTCATCTTGTGCATTTCCTATGCTAGACGGAAACACCAGACTGCTATGGGCTATTTGATGGCAGAGAGGAATTAGTCTATTTTCTTTTTATTAGGTTGCTTACATGTAATAATATAGCCATAATATTGATCAATGAACTCATTAGAAATGTATCAGTCATTGACAATTAGTACAAGATACAAGACCCTTGAGCCGCGCATATGTTATCAGATTAGATTGCAAATAGGGGTCTTCTGTGCTCTAAAGAAATATATCTTTCAAGCTTAAGATGCCTTTTGCAGCCCTTCTTTATTAGGTGTCAGTGTTTTCTTTAGCAATGTTCAGAAGGAACAGCAGTTAAATTGAAGATCATAATATTCGGGCTAGTGACAGCTTCCATTCTAGAGAATAATGATAGGTTTTATTGAACAGGAGCTCTAGATACAGGTATTATAATGATTTCCAGTTTCTGAGACTTGGGATTGAGAACATGTCATTTCTGAAGAATGGCACAATGGTTACCGTATGAGAATACTTTCAATCAATCTGTGCAAAGCAGTGAAAGATATATACAACGATAAGGATTTGTAGAGGTAGATTTCTCCCCTGTCTTTTACATTGTACTATGATTTAATAGGTTAATGCTGTTTGGTATTTTCTCCTGCATGCTAGAATAGTGGAGAACCAACCAGTGCACTTTGCAAAACACCGCCTGAGGGAGCCTTCAAACTGACAGAGCTTTACCAATTTCCTGTCTTTTCTGTCATTGGTTATTAAGCCATATTCCTGTGTCAAGCTTCTGGCTGCAAGCCCGTCATTTATTGGTGTCAGTTATTTACATGCATCAGTGGAAAAGAACATGAAGAAAGGCTCAGGGCAGCGCCGCAAAGAAGAAAAGTAACAAATCTAGAGTTCAACACAGCAAACAGGAAAGAATGAATGACAAAATGTTGAATGTGCTGGTTCTTCTATTTGAAGCAATGCAAGTGAAAAGGCTATTCTGTAGATAAACAGTATATAAGTAAAAAGATTCCTGACAACCCTCTACCAGAAAAGAAATACATGGCAAGTCATTTAGAAATAAACCATCAGCCAGGGACTCGTAATCTGTAAAACAAGTTTGGGTGACTTATAGCTGTATAGCTCTGGCTGGACTACAACTCCCAACATGCTCTTTTATGAGGACCTGGAAGAATAGAACATGCAGTAGGCAGTGCTTATCAATGTTGCTATTGTTATGTGATTTCTAAATACAAAAGGCATTCAAACTGAATCTAAAAGGGGTGTCAGAAAGGGGAATTCTTGTTAAACTCTATATTCATAGACAACAATATTTAAGAATTTTGGACTGTTTCTCTTTTTCATTTTGGCAGTACTGTTTATTTGAAAATTAAATACAAAATGTAGTACTTCTGTAGCAGTCAGCACAGACAGATAAAACTCCTATATAGATAGGTAACCCATTGTGAGTTTACTGCTGCTGTGAGGGAAAGCTGTTTTCTGATAGTATAATAGTATATGTAGAATTTATGATAACAGTATGACAGATCTGTTGATAGACCTAGAGAATCATATCCACAGAAGAGCAGTGTAATGTGTCATGCTCTGATTTAGTGACAATAGGGGGTCTCTCTAACCACAGTAAATAGTCGGAGTAAAAAGGTCAAACGAGGCTGTTTGCCCTATTAAAACTCCAAACAAGGGAAGCTAATGAGTGAGGACAGGAAGTCGAATACACAGAGTGACTACAAAAACTTATATCCAGGAAACCATCCACCCATTGTTTGCAAAAAAAAAAAAAAAAAGGGATAGAAAATTCACATATAGGCTTTTAATTTGTTATAAAAAATTAAGTAGTGTCCCTGGTGATGTATACTTTTGTGTTAATAAATACAACAGTATTATTGGAGTGATACCTTTATTGGCTAACCAGCAAAAATCATATTGCGAGTCTAGCACACAGGCTTCTACTTCAGGCTACATTACAAATGGAAGACTGAGAACCAGGCACAACATTTAGAGGATGTTACTGATAAGTGGACAAGGTCAGTGGAAATGGTTTCCCACAGGTGTATCGGCCTTGTGTTTTATAGTGTGTATCTGTGTAAATTCATTCTAGATTGCAGTTTTGCATTGAATACTTAACTTTTTTACTTAAAGGAAATGTGTCATCAGAAAACTACCCATTGTTTACATTATGTTTTTCTGTTTAACATATTTTTAAACAATTTAAGGTGGTTATTTTTAATTTTCCATGTCAATATCCTCTCCTAACCATTGTGTCTAAGGACCATTGGGGCTGCCATAGCAGTTTTCTTCATGCTTTATAAATGCTATTAAGAGCAGCTCAGACAAAATGGCCACCCCCATAATCATGGTCAGAGAAGAGAATAAACAATCTGCAATCAGAAAATAAAAATAGAAAATAAGGAGATCTGTTACTATTTGGTTTTAACTGGCAGAAAATAAATTGGTGACAAATTCTATTTATTTTCCAAACAACGGAGGATGCCTATCACATTTTAACCCCTTAATGACCGGGCCATTTTGCACCTTCGTGACCAGACTGATTTTTGCTAATCTGACATGTGTCAGTTTATGTGGTAATAACTTTGGAACGCTTTTACTTATCCAGGCCATTCTGAGATTGTTTTCTCGTCACATATTGTGCTTCACGACAGTAGTAAATTTGTGGCAAAATATTTCATTTTTATTTATAAAAAAATAGCAAATTTAAAAAAAATTTGGAAAAATTAGCAAATTTCCAAATTTCAATTTCTCTACTTTCAAAATAAATAGTAATACCTCCAAAAATAGTTATTATTTTACATTCCCCATATGTCTACTTTATGTTGGCATCATTTTATAAATGTCATTTTACTGTTTTAGGACGTTAGACGGCTTAGAAGTTTAGAAGCCATTTTTCAAATTTTCACCAAATTTTCCAAAACCATTTTTTTTAAGCACCAGTTCAGATGTAAAGTGATTTTGAGTGGCTTACATAATGAAACCCCCCATAAATGACCCCATTTTAGAAACTACACCCCTCAAATTATAAAAAACTGCTGTTACAAACTTTGTTAACACTTGAGGTGTTCCACAAGAATTAAAGGAAAATGGAGGTGAAATTTCAAAATTTCACTTTTTTGGTAGATTATTCATGTTAATATTTTTTCTTGCAACACAGCAAGGGTTAACAGCAAACTAAACCTCAATATATATTGCTCTGATTCTGCAGTTTACAGAAATACCCCATATGTGGTGGTAAACGTTTCTATGGGTTTGTGGCAGTGGTCAGAAGGGAAGGAGCGCCATATGGATTTTGGAGGCAGATTTTGCTAAAATAGTTTGTAGGCACCATTTTGTAATTGAGAGACCCTGACGTACCCCTACAGTGGAAACCCTCAAAAAGTGACCCCATTTTGGAAACTACACCCTTCAACGAATATATTTAAGGGGGGTACTGGCCACTTTGACCCCCTAAGCGTTTCACGTAATTTGGAAACACTTGGCTATGAAAATGAAAAGTTTCATTTCTTCCAATAAAATGTTGCTATAGCCCCAATTTTTTTTATTTGCATAAGGGGTAACATTAAAAAAGCCATAATATGTTACCCATTTTCTCCTGAATACGGCAACACCCCATATGTGGTGGTAAACTGCTGTGGGGGCACATGGCAGGACTCAGAACAGAAGGAGTGCCATATGGATTTTACAACACAGATTTTGATGGATTGGTTTGCGGGAGCCATTGATTTTTATTTTTTTGAGCTATTGTCTTATGTAGGGGCTCATTTTTTGCAGGATGAGGTGAGGTTTTCATTGGTACCATTTTGGGGTAAATACGCCTTTTTGATCGCTTGGTATTACTCTTTTTGTGAGTCAAGGTGAAAAAAATAGCTGTTTTGGCATAGTTTTTTTTAGCATTTTTTTACAGCATTCACCTGAGGGGGCAAGTCATGTGATATTTTTATAGAGCAGGTTGTTACGAACGCGGCGATACCCAATATGTCTAACATTTTTATTATTGTTAAGTTTTACACATTAGATGCATTTTAGAACAGAATTAAATCTTGTTTATGTGTTGCCATTTTCAGAGAGCCATATTTTTTTATTTTTCGGGCGATTGTCTCAGGTAGGGTATCATTTTTGCAGGACAAGATGACGGTTACATTAGTACCATTTTGGGTTAAATACATCTTTTTGATCGCCTGCTATTACACTTTTTGTGAGGGAAGAGGGAAAAAAATGGCTATTTTGGCATAGTTTTTTAAAAAAATTTTTACAGCATTCGCCTGGGGGGCCATCTCATGTAATATTTTTATAGAGCAGGTTGTTACGGACGTGGCGATAGCCAATATGTCTAACATTTTTATTTTTGGAAAGTTTTACACATTAGATGCATTTTTGAACAGAATAAAATCTTTTTTTTGTGTTGCTATTTTCTGAGAGCCATATTTTCTTTATTTTTCGGGCGATTGTCTCAGGTAGGGTATCATTTTTGCAGGACAAGATGACGGTTTGATTGGTACCAATTTGGGTTAAATACACCTTTTTGATCGCCTGCTATTACACTTTTTGTGAGGGAAGAGGGAAAAAATGGCTATTTTGGCATAGTTTTTTTTATTTTTTTTTACAGCATTCGCCTGGGGGGCCATCTCATGTAATATTTTTATAGAGCAGGTTGTTACGGACGTGGCGATACCCAATATGTCTAACATTTTTATTTTTGGAAAGTTTTACACATTAGATGCATTTGTGAACAGAATAAAATCTTTTTTTTGTGTTGCTATTTTCTGAGAGCCATATTTTTTTTATTTTTCAGGCGATTGTCTTAGTTAGGGTCTCATTTTTTGCGGGACAAGATTACGGTTTGATTGGTACCATTTTGGGGTACATACGCTTTTTTGATCGCCTGCTATTACACTTTTTGTAAGGGAAGGTGACCAAAAAATGTCTGTTTTGGCACAGTTTTTTTTTTTTTTTTTACTGCGTTCACCTGGCGAGGTGGACGACGTGATATTTTTATAGAGCCGGTCGATACGGACGCGGCGATACCTAATATGTATACCTTTCTTTTTTCACCTTTTTTTTTTTACCATTTTTTTAACTTTTTTTTTGAAAATGGCTTATTTTTTTAACTTTTATTATTATTATTTATTTATTTTTACTTTATTTTTTAACTTTTCATTTTCCACTTTATTTAACTTTTGGAGGTCTGATCCCCTTTACAATGCATTACAATACTTTTGTATTGTAATGCATTGGCTGTAAGTGTATTACTCAGTGTAATACACTTACAGCCTGCTTCCTGTGCGATCCAGGGGGCTGGATCGCACAGGAACGCAGGGATAGCAGCCACGATGCCTAAGGAAGGCATCGGGCTGCTATCCAAGCCGTCTTTAGACGGCGCTGCAGACTGGGGACTCGCGCCGCCCGCCGTCTAAAGACAGTGGACGGTCGGCAAGGTGTTAAAAAGGTCACATAGCATTCATACCTGTATATGGAATGTTCTCCCTTGACCTCATATCATTTTAAAAGATTCAGAATAAAGTTATTATTTTTATTCATTATCAGTACCTCCTACCGAGAGCCAATATAAATGCTACCCTTCATAGCTGTAAGAAACTGGCCAGAGTGAAGCGAAAGCTGTAAAGGATGGAACCAGGGAAGAGCTAGCAGGAAGTAAAAGAGTATTGCCACATATAGACAATTTTCCACATCAGAGTGCCCACTGCGAATAATATAATAATAATCTTTATATAGCGCCAACATATTCTGCAGCGCTTTACAGTTCAGGGGTTCATGTACAAACAGTCATAAATAACATAGCAACAGACAAGTCAATAATTACAACAAGAGGAATTAGGACCCTGCTCGCAAGAGCTTACAATCTATGAGGAGATAGGGGTGACACAAAATGTAGAAGTGCTTGTTTTGTACAATGGTCCAGCCATCTTGGGAGGATAGGGGAGAATATTATCTTGTTTCCACAATGGAAATCCTGCTGTGGATTTGTTGCAGATTTTGTCTACAGATTTGCCACAAATTTCACCCTATGCATTGAAAAGGGTGATATCTGTGATCGATATATGAAAGTCTGCACCACAGATCACTTTACATCTATGTTTTTTTTCTCATCCACTTTGATAGTACTGTAAAATGCTGTGGATTTGCTGCATGCCAATCCATGGTGACATTCAAAACGTACCCTAAATGTAAAGTGTCAGTCAAAGGGTTAATAGTTTAATAGTAGAAACTAGTAGGAGCAAGAGAATGGGAACATAGGGGAGGTCTTAGGCAAGAACAAGGTCTTCCTTTCCAGGAGCACGTGGAGTAAAGGTTTTACTCTTGGCCACCGCTAAGACAGGAGGTAATCAGTTCTGTTCTAGTAGTGGACCACTGCAGCAGCAGGATAGGCAGGTGGATATTAAATGATATAGATAAATGGTATGGGGAAGTCAAATACCTGTCCAGCAAAATACACATGCACTGCAAGACTAGATGTTACTCACCCAATTTGACAAGAATTCAGGTATAGTGATCTTTCCTGAAATATCCCTATCACTAAGTAGGCCCTGTCTACAGTGGAAAAGCCACCTCAAAAAGAGTGTTCCCATTCAGGAACCTAAACTAGTTAAACTTGAGAGGTCCCTGCTGGTTGTATGGAATCCTAGTCTGTGACCACAGAATAGCTTCTAGCAGGTGGACTGAACAGGTAGAGTGGTCATACTAGCCAGGGTCAAAACCAGAGGGGAAAAAAAGTCAAACTCAAATTGGTAACCAACATCCCTAACAGAGACAAGCTGGCTCAAAGCAAGAGAGAGAAACATTGTCGTAATGAAAGGCTAGAAAATAGGTAACAGTCCAAAGTCTGCAAATACTAGCGAGAAGACAAAAGAGTAGGTAAATAATCACAGGTATACTCAAGAGACAAATGAATACACTGGTCGTATCCATGGTTACAGACCACCCTGCAATCCAGCAGTGGTGGTCGTGCTTGCGCACTATACGAAAAATTGTCAGCCTCTCTGGTGGCCGGAACCATGAGCTCTCACATAGGTTAGTGCTTTTTCCTACATTGTGCAAGCACGACCACCACTGATGGATTGCAGGGTGCCCAAAACCATGGAAACAAGCAGTGTATATTGTGATAGAAAAATGAAGCCAGACAGCAAAGGAAGCAACATGGACAATCACAATACATTAGTAAGTGCCTTGTATTACCTTTCTCTACATGATAAATGCCACTTACTGAAGTGAGACAACCCCTTTAAACTTAGGCTACTTTCACACTAGCAGCAGCACGGATCCGGCACCTAAAGGGTGCCGACGGATCCGTACTGCCGCTGATACATGTGTGGAGCCGGAGCAGCGCTCCGGCCCCACACATGTTGACACACACATTGGAACAAGACACAGACAAACATACATACATACACACACATACATACATACATACTTACATACTCCCGCCAGGGACGCCGGCAGAACGTCTTCACGCGCCTCCTGCGCACATTGATGACGATTCCCCACAGCGCCCTCTGCTGGGCGCAGTGGGGAAACGTCATAGCTGCGCGCAGGAGGCGCGTGAAGACATGCTGCCGGCATCCCTGGAGTATGTGAGTATGTATGTGTGTATGTATGTGTGTATGTATGTATGTCTGTCTGTCTGTATGTATGTATCTATCTCTGTAGCCGGATCCGGAATGACCCCCCATTGCAAGTCAATGGAGGACAGATCCGGATTACTGGTGTGTCCACACCAAACGGATCCGTCCCCATTGACTTGCATTGGGGGTCATTCCGGATCCGTCTTGGTGCGGATGCCTGGACCGGAGAGCAAACCGTAGCATGCTTCTGGCTTTGGCTTATGTCTTTTGGCTTATCTCTTTGTAAGAATAAAAAGATTGAGTGAATATATTAATTTCCCCCGATTTTTCTTTCCCCCGACCTAATTTGTGGCTTCCTGTTCTTGACAGGTTCAGCCTACAGTACACAAATGTGTATGGGAGCCTTAAAGGGTTTCTGTCACCAGATTTGGGCATACTAAACAGGATGGCATTTGCAATGTGCAAATGCCACCTGATGCCCAATCTGGTTTTCTTACAGTAATCAGATGAGCCGTTTTCTTAAAAAAAGCACTTTTATAATATGTAAATTAGGCGTACTAGGTGCAAGAGGCGTTTACCTTGCACCTAGTAATCGCCGTGTTCCTACCTCTAGTGCCGCCTCCTTCTTCCTGATTGACAGGGCCAGGCAGCTTGCTCGATGAGCTGCCGGCCCTGACCTCGATCGAAATCCCGCGCCTGCGCCGTGTAGGCTAAATTCTGCGCAGGCGCAGATAGTTCACCCGGCCGCCCGGCTCCTGCCTCTCTCACTGCGCCTGCGCCGTGCGGAGTAAAAGCGGCGCAGGCGCAGTGAGTTCCGCCGGCTCCCGGGTCTCGGGTCTCACTGCGCCTGCGCCGCTTTTACTCCGCACGGCGCAGGCGCAGTGAGAGAGGCAGGAGCCGGGCGGCCGGGTGAACTATCTGCGCCTGCGCAGAATTTAGCCTACACGGCGCAGGCGCGGGATTTCGATCGAGGTCAGGGCCGGCAGCTCATCGAGCAAGCTGCCTGGCCCTGTCAATCAGGAAGAAGGAGGCGGCACTAGAGGTAGGAACACGGCGATTACTAGGTGCAAGGTAAACGCCTCTTGCACCTAGTACGCCTAATTTACATATTATAAAAGTGCTTTTTTTAAGAAAACGGCTCATCTGATTACTGTAAGAAAACCAGATTGGGCATCAGGTGGCATTTGCACATTGCAAATGCAATCCTGTTTAGTATGCCCAAATCTGGTGACAGAAACCCTTTAATGGGGCTGTCCGAGTTTTATAAAAACTTGGGTAACCCCTGTAAATGGCCTAAAGTAACAAATAAATTGATACTCACCTGTATTTCCGCTGTTTTTTCCAGTGCTGTTGTCATCTTCTTGGCTGTAGAGGTGACATCTTGTGTACAAGTCATTTCTTCAGCCAATCACTGGCTGCAACCATGTATGGGATGTCTCTGTTGAGGCCAGTGTTTGGCTGCAGCTGTGACTTGTGCACAGAATGTCACCAAAAAAACAAAAAGCAGTTGGTATGACCAGAGCACAGGAAGAAGCAGAGGAAAAAAAAGGTGAGTATCCATTGATTTATTTTAGGCCCATTTACAGGGAGCTTTTATATAACTTGGACAACCCCTTAAAGTCAAGATAGCACTGGGTTTAAACTAGGCATATTTAACAATTTGATGTATATTTTATATTTATATCTGTAAAAATGTAATATATTTGAATCCATAGCATACATAAAGATTTTCTGCATATATTGCTCACAGGTAAAGATGGGAGGTTATGAGAAGAGACAAGCGTCTGTAAATGTGCCTGTCACTTGAGATTATATGTGTAGTCACACTGTCTATCAGTCAGGGTTAGAGAGGATGACAGCTGATGATAGGTGACAATTACAAGGCATACGATACACTTCTTCCTTCAAATGACTTGAAAAAGTTAGAAATAATCAAAATACAAATATAATTCTCATCTTTGACAGTGGCATAAGTGAATTCATGACATCTCGGTCAATGTGCGATTTTTTTTTTGTAATAATAAATATTACATTTGTTATTTTGGTTGCAAAATTTGACAAGTGTGATTTTCTATGCTAATGTAATGTTAACAGTGCTGAATGAATCATCACAGAGCTATTATTTGGTGAAAAAATATGTGAACACTGTACGTGTGATTTTTTTTTATTCCATAAGAAAAAAAAGGAATATTTTGGATGGTGATAGGCAGGATTTACATATTCAGTTTAAAGGGAATGTGTCATCGGAAAATGACCCGCTGTTTAAATAACTTTTTTATATTTACCATATTTTTAAAGATTTTTGATAAAAAAATAAAATCCTGCAGTTTTTGTGCAGGCCACTATGTCTAATAATTGGTACTACTTCTTGGTTTGTACAGATTGCTTTACTGCAGTTAAATACCATTGTAATCCTGCCTTTAATTATATCACTTCTGTATATAGATAAGACAGGATCCACCATTCACAATAGGTGATTGTCAAATCTTATCTATTCCTTCCATGTACAATGATCTCTGCACAGGTCACAGAGCATTCCCAGAAAACTCTGCCATAGAAATAAATAGGATTCCTTCCCAGGACTGGGAACTAAAATTGGCGCTGGAAAAAAAAGGTAAAAGTGGTCACATGTTGCAGGTGAGTCCAAATTGACAGGAGGCAGAGCAACATAATTAGGCAGGACCAACATACTATATGTAGGCAGGGACAACAGAATTATGCAGGGCCAGCAATACCATAGTGCAGAACAATATACCACCCCAGCTGAACCAAATACCACAGTGCAGCACAAAATACTCCCACCTGTGCCACAGTATTCAAAGGTATCACTGTCCTGAGGATGTCAATATAGTTGAATTCATGAGGGCACCTGCGGTTACTGGCCAGGTGCGTAAGAGAGAATCAGATCATTATGTTACCGGCTGACGGCTGTGAGGAGGGCTTGGGTGGCCCTCCTAGGCATCAGCCCCCCAGGAAATTTCCCTGTAGGGTCTATGGCCAATCTGCCCCTGTCGCTTTCTGTCCATTGTGTCTATGGCCCATGGGGCTGCCTTAAAGCAATTTTTATGCTTTGTAAATGCTGTTAAGAACAGCTCAGGCAAGATGGCCGCCCGCATAATCATGTTCAGAAAATAGAATTTAAAAAATCTACAATCAGAAAATAAAAACAGATTACAAAAAAAGGATATGTGTCGCTATCTGGTTTTAAATGACATATAAAATTTCTGGTGACACATTTCCTTTAAACATTTCTTGAAAGGGTTATCCAAGTTTAAAAAAATGGGAAGGAAAGAAGAAAAAAGTTCTCTCCATTTTGAACCTTCTCCACTCCAGGGCTCCAATCCTTGCAGTTGGGCATTGTTTACATGACTGAGGTGATGACATGCCAGTATACTACATGTAACAGCAGCAGGCAATCACTTGCCTTAGCAGTTGTGCAGTATACCACTGAGGTAAGAGATTGGCTGCAGTGTTCATGTGCGGTGTACAGGACATTATTGCTGCATCCAAGAACATGACATCATAACTTTCATGACCAGGCCTGAAAAGGTAGTTATGACCACACACTTTTTTGTAATTCAGCTCTGGTGTGGTGGTTTAACAGTTGTAACTTTTTTATTTGTTGGACTACAAAAATGATTTTGGCAACTTTTTTGCCTAAGCATTTTATTAATATGAGTTTTAAAAAAAGTTAAAAAGTCATTTTTAAGTATACAAACTGACATAAAAAAATTATTCAAATAGAGTCACATGCATGGGGTGATGATTTTAGTTGGTGTAGGTGTTTTTTAATTTTTTATTATAAGACCTCTGGGGGACAATGACACTTTATTTTGCACTTTTCCACTGTGACTGGGGCATCCACAGGAGCCCCCCCCTTCTGTGGGGGCATTGAACACAGGCAAAGTGTATCAGGCTGCTAAGACCCTGCAGCTCTCCTATGTCCATCATACACAGTGATTAGGTGATGGCTGGGTCCAATTGAAGAAGCAACGTAGCCACTTCCTTTATTCACTGAGCACAATGCACCTAGCAGAGGAGAAGGAAAAGCAGTAATAAACCACTTCTGTCCACGGTCTAGTCACAGCGGAGAGCGTCACAGCCACGGAGAAAAAAAGCTCATCTTCTCCCTGGCTGTGACGCTCTCTGCTGGGAAAAGGAGACACCCATTGAGAAACACTGCAGTCTCCTCCTCCTCACTGTACAGATGCTATTCATTAGCATACCAGGCAGGAAAAGTAAAAGGGGGGCACAGCGGGGGGAATGGAGTGCCAGACAGATAATCTAGTAAGTGATCTTACATGCCTGCCCTATGCCCTACACAACCCCCTACTTATTTCATAATGTCTGGACCGATGAAAGGTGCTCTTTAATATTATTATATTTTTTTTCAAATTCTTACAACACATTTAAACCAAAGCCAAAAGTTGATACGAAATAGAAGGAAATAAAAGTATAAATTTTTCCTTTATACTTTTTCTTTCATATACACTCCTGATTTTAGGTTTAAAAACATAAAAAAATTAATAAAAACTGCATATGTGAATCCATCCATAAAGAGATCGTGTAAAATGACCATTAAAATCTTAAATTAATTTTTTTTTACATATGCACCATTAGGACTTAATGCACCTTTTAGTGCCAGTCTGTAAAATAAAGTGCAGTAAAGCAAGATACTTTTATCATTTGGAAACATTCCACATTGTTTGCATTACGTAGCAGGATTTTAAAGAGATATTCTATTTATTACAAGTTATCCCCTATCCACTACCTGAGCGGTAGTGGTCCAACCACTGGACCCCATCAGTTCCAAGAATGGGTCCAGTTGCCTCATCCTAATGGGGTGGCAGGTTAAACATGTGTCCTGCCGCTCCATTCATGGGACTGCTGAAAATACCAAAGTACTACAGTGCTCATGTATCTGTGGCAGTCCTATAGTGAATGAATGTACTGTGGCAGCAGGTGACATGCTCCAGTGAAGGGGGTAGTAACCAGAATTTCATGTTAAATCTCAAAGGATCATGACCACCTTAGAATATGCCAGAATCAATTTCCTACCACCTACTCAAAGCTCTGGTTCACATATGGACAATGAGAATTCCAGTCAATGGGCAATTATGAATCAAAATGGGCTTTTGTCTAACCTTTATACGTACTAGATCGGTAGGACTTCAAATTTGGAATTCTAAAGACAACTGAAACCACTTATACAGTATGTATAAGACAACCTTATGTGAATGAAGAAAGATGAGAATGTGCAAACATGGTATCATATTAGCACCAATCCTTTGTATCCATAAATGTATGACCAAGAAGAATACCTTGAAAACCCCATGCATGTATCCAGCCTTTAAGTGACCTACCTGAACCCTTGCATACTGGTTTGCAAGTAGGGTACAGGTACATGGTCAGGTTTCTGCATGTAGTTTCAGAAGCCAAAATCAGGAGTAGATGATAAAAGGAGAGAAAGTATAAAGGACAAATAGAACTTTTCCTCTGTTTTGAATTCACTCCCGGTTTTGGCCTTAAAAACTGCATGTAAAACTTTAACATGTGGCCGTACCATTTATGACTTCTTGTTATCATGGAGGAGCTGAAGCTCCTTTTATTTGAACCCTGTTGTTCAGCCTGCCCTGACAGCTGAACTCTTTACAGGACCTCTTGCTCCTAGCTAGCTACCATTCTGTTTCCTACTATTGCCTCTCTACCTCTTTAGAAAGTCATCCCCTGCTTCCACATTGCTCCCCGTTATCCTATAGTTAGGTTTATGACAGGTTATTGAAGACAATCAATATAAAACTTACAGGATTTAGTTTTTCCTTATTCAGTACATTGGGAAAATTCATCCAATTAATTGCACTAAGGTGCCCTGGTGAGAGATTTGTGTAGTTGCAAATTAAAATGTTCAGAACTAGGAGAAATCGCTTCAAAGGTTTAGAAACATTCCCAATTTACATTTTAAATAATTTAGTGCTGAATGATATATTTGCCGTTAAGTCCCATATGTTTACATTGCCTCTGAAGGGCTAATGTTATTTTAACTAATCGTATGTACTAATGCTCAGTTGTGAATTTAATTAGGAAAATTAGACAAGTAATGGTTCCTGTGCTGCAAGCCAAACTGTGGTTTTCTAAGGTGGTGGCAGTGCTCTATTGTAAGAAACTGAAGGTTGATGCTAAAACAAAATGACATTAATCTGAGTTAAATTCCGATTGTTCTGCCATCTTTTCCCAGCCTATGTCAGAGGAGGCAGCCGGCTAGAACACCGTATGCAGCTTCCATTCTCATATCTGGAGAAGTAAATGATTACGGATTGCATGCCTCACTGCCTTTGATTTGTCATCCTAAGTAGTTATTATGAGTAATATGCAATGTGTTTAAACTTCAGTATGATATATTTCCATAGCTGATTTGTATTCATTTCTTTGACCTTTCTTAGTGCCAGTTCAGCTTTCATTTTAATATAAGCCTCGTGTGGAAATGTCTTCACATCCAAAGGCACTAATTCACAATTTGTGTAACACATGCATTGCCATTTATTAAAAGGCTTGTTTGCAATGTGTATAACTAACCAAATCAGGTAACAAAAATGTCTTAATACGGATGGTTCCAGTACATTATGAAAGGCAAATTAGACTGGGAGAAATACTCTATCCATCTGTTTGACTTCTATCTGACCACCAAAACATAGCCACTGTAAGGTCCAATAGCAAAACCTGAAAAGAACCTACTTTACTATGACTATAATTACTAGGTTCCTTACCGGAGAGAACAATTCTGGCTACCATTCTTTATATTCTAGCATTCCCTACCAGGATAGATTAAAAGTGTGCAATGTTTTTATGAAAGCTAAAAAAATTGGCACCAAATCTGTGGTGGAACTTACAAAATGCACCCTCACCCACAATTACTTTTCATTTGGTGAAAGCACATACAGTGTCTTGAAAATGTATTCATACCTCTTGACCTTTTCCACACTTTTTCATGTTACACTCATATCATCCTTTACATTTTACACAAAGTAGCAAGTATGTCTGAAGTGAAAAGAAAACGATACACGGTTTTCAAAATTTGTAATAAATAAAAATCTGGAAAGTGTGGCATGCATTTGTATTCAGCCCCCTGAGTCAATACTTTGTAGGACCATCATTTGCTGCAATCATAGCTGCAAGTCTTTTGGGGTATGTCTATACCAGCTTTGCACATCTAGAGGCTGAAATTTTTGCCCATTCTTCTTTGCAAAATAGTCCAAGCTGTCATATTGGATGGAGGGCGTCTGTGAACAGCAATTTTCAAATCTTGCTACAGATTCTCAATGGTATTTAGGTCTGGACATTCTAACACATGCTTTGATCTAAACCATGTCATTGTAACTCTGGCTTTATGTTTAGGCTCATTGTCCTGCTGGAAGGTGAACCTCCACCCAGTCTCAAGTCTTTTGCAGCCTCTACCAGGTTTTCCTCCAGGATTGCCCTGTATTTAACTCCATCCATCTTCCCATCAACTCTGACTAGCTTCCCCATCCATGCTAAAGAAAAGCATCCCCACTGAATGATGCTGCCTTAACCATGTTTCACGGTGGGGTTGGTGTGTTCAAGGCAGAGTCGTGGCTAAAGGCTCATGGCCCCTGGTACAAAAGTTCAGTATGGGCCCTCCCTTCTTTCCTCAGCATTTTGTGGCAAGGGTCAGGGGTGCATCTAGCATTTCTGCTGCCTGAGACAAAAATTGAAACGCTGACCCAAGCCAAATTCTCAACCTAACCCATTCTGTCCAGTGGTACTGTTAAAGGCGTTGTCCTCTTTTTACTACCGATGACCTATACTCAACCCCTTTGAATACATACTTGGAAAGCTGTGCTACAGAACATACAGGGTAATACAGCCCAACATATGTACCTCTTATATCCAGTGACTTCTCCTCTGATGCAGATATTCTCTATCCTCATCTTCTCCTTTCAGACCATAACACCATGGTGACTTCTTTCAGCCGTGTCTCATCTCTGCAGAGTTTAACAAACAGACATCTTAGTTTCCTACTTTTCCATCCTCCTCCCCACCTTCTCAACACCCCATCCTGCAAAAATAACCCTTTATATTGTATGCCAGTACAAAAAATACCTCCTTACCTTTCAGGTCAGACCCCCTTTAGACCACTTTGTCAGACCCCATATCAGACCCCAGTTACAGACCTCAGATCAGAACCCCATTAGACCTCCATGTCAGACTCCCTCCCCAATAGCAGACCTCAAATAACAGCCCCATTAGACCATCAGACCCCCATTAGACCTCTCAGACACGACCACCATTAGATCTCCAGACCCCCATATCAGACCTTAGACCAGACCTCCAGAACCCTATTAAACCTCAGACTCTCAGACCCCTATTAGATCTCCAGACCCCCACTCATACCCCCATTAGACACCTCCAGACCCCGACTAGACCTCCAAACCCCCATATCTAACCTCATAAAACCTCCAATCAGACCCCCATAAGACCTCTAGACTCCCAATCAGACCCTTTAGCGTCAGGTCACAGTGTGCCCTGTCCGTTCTAATGCTGTAGGCAACCAGGACACAGCAGCGTGGGACCTGAGAAAAGCAAGCAGGAGGAGGGTTAAATACTGCACTCACAGCAAACCCCTGCGACCCCTATAGCTATGCCAGTGGTTCAGGGTGATATGCAGTGTTAGTTTTCTGCTACATATAGCATTTTGCATTTATGCGAAAAAGTTCAACTTTGGTCTTATCTGACAGAGCATCTTCTTCCACACATTTTCTGTGTCCCCTATATGGCTTGTAGCTAACTACAAATGGGACTTCTTATGGTTTGCTTTCAAAACCGATTTTCTTCTTGCCACTCTTCCATAAAGCCCAGATTTGTGGACTACATGACTAACGGTTGTCCTGTGGACAGATTCTCCCACCTGAGCTGTGAATCTCTGCAGCTCCTCCAGAGTGACCAAGGGCCTCTTGGCTGCTTCTCTAATTAGTGCTCTTCTTTCCTCGGTTATCAGTTTAGGTGGACGGCCATGTCTTGGTTTGCACTTGTGCCATACTTCTTCCACTTTCAAATGATGGATTGAACAGTGCTCTTTGAGATGTTCATAGCTTGGGATATTCATGATACTGTTTGATCACTTATATTCACGAACAAACCTCTGAGGCCTTCACATAAAACAGCTGTAGTTCTACTAAAAAATAAATTACACACAGGCAACTTATGGGCAGTTGGTTGCACTGGATTTTATTTAGGGGTATCAGTGTACAGGGGGCTGAATACAAATGCACACCTCAGAGTTTTATTTATTAAAAATTTGAAAACCTTATTTAATTTTCTTTTCACTTCACACATACTTGCTACTTTGTGTTGGTCTATCACATAAAATCCCAATAAATATTTTTAAGTTTGTGTGTGTAATGTGAAAAAATGATGAAAGGTTTAAGGGGTATGAATACTTTTTCAAGGCACTGGACCCACCTGTACAGCAATGGGGAGGAAAATGGCACCTCAATATGCAAATCTTTTCATAGCCAAATTTCTGTCCTCCTGGCCTATCAAACCTTTGGCCTATTATTGTTACATTGATGACATCATATTCATCTGGACTGGATCTAAACAACAGCTAAAAACATTCCATGAATGCTTAATCAGTTAATCATCCCACAATCAATTTCATACTCAACTGCTCCTTTACTGAAATTAACTTTTTAGACACAATCATCAGAACTATAAACTAGAAACAACTATTTATCAGTAACCAACTGGGTGCCAAAATACCTCAGATGGGACAGTTTCCACCACAAACATGTAAAAAACCTCTATCACCTACAGTCAAGTTATCAGATATAACCACATTTGATAAAACTCTACAGACAGGAATGAACACCTTGGAAACCTCAAAAAGGCATTTTGAGCCCCCCTTAACAGTGACCTCCACAGCTATCCTTCTCCTTAACTGTGACCTTCACAGCACCCTTCATTTTAACAATGACCTCCACAGTGCCCTGCCCCTTAAAAATCCACAGCACTTGCCCCTTTAACAGCAACTTCCACATCACCTGCCCCCTAACTGTGACCGTCACAGCCCCCGCCCCATTAACAGTGACCTCCACAGCACTCTGACTTCTCAACTAAGACCTTCACAATGCCCTGCTTCCTTAAAAGTGATGCCCACAACACCTCTTTTCCTTAACAGTAACCTCCACGGTTCCCTGCCCCCTTAACAATGCCCTTCACAGTGCCTGCCCCTTAACAGTGACTTTTACAACACCATGACTCTTTAACAATGGCCTCTACAATGCCCTACCTGCCTTAATAGTGACCTCCACAGCACACGCCCCCTTAAAAATGACCTCCACTGCACCTCACCCCCTTACCAGTGACCTCCAGATCACCCACTTCCCTTAACTGTGACCTTAACAGCCCCCGTCCCCTTTACTATGACCTCCACAGCACCCTGCCCTCTTGACTGTGACCTTCACATCTCCCTGCCCCCTTAACAGTGACCTCCACAGCACTACACCCCCTTAACAGTGACCTCCACAGTGCCCCGCTCCCATAACAGTGACCTTCACAGCACCCTGCCCCCTTAAGGGCTCATTCAGACGAAATTATTTTGTTTCTATGTCTGTTCCATTTTATTTGCGGCCCCTAGGCGGAATCATCCAGTTCAATGGATCTGCAAAAAACAAAATAACTCCATGTGCATTACGTTTCCATATGTCTACATGTCCAAAAGAATAGAACATGTCCTATTATTAACATAATACATGACATAATATATGACGCTTTGACCTGGAGACACCCCCTTCGTCAGCCCTCACCGTGGACACATCACTCTTCATCTGGTTGAGTTCAGTGTGTCTGAGCCAGGATCCCTGTGTGTGCTCATGTTCAGCATGCCTTCCCCTGTGTATGCTGATATTTCTGCATGCCCTCCCCTGTGTGTACGGATCTTTAGCATGCTCTCATGTGTGTGCGGATGTTTAGCGTGCCCTTCCCTGTGTGTGCAGCTTTTCAGAATGCATTCTCCTGTGTGCAGATGTTCAGAATGCATTCTCCTGTGTGCGGATGTTCAGCATGCTCTCACGTGTGTGCGGATGTTCAGCATGCCCTCCCCTGTGTGTGCAGATGTTTCTGCATGCTCTCACCTGTGTGCGCAGATGTTCAGCATGCTCTCACCTGTGTGTGTGGATGTTCAACATGCTCTCACCTGTGTGTGTGGATGTTCAACATGCTCTCACCTGTGTGTGCGGATGTTCAGCATGCCCTCCCCTGTTTGTGCGGATGTTCACACAGCTGTGTGTAGAACTGCCTAATGTGGCAGTTGATCATAGGGGTCCCCACTAGAAATAAAATGAACTCCATAGGTGTGTCATCCACAGATCCCCATACCAGTGCATCATCCACAGATCCCCAATAACTTTGCATCATTTTCACAGATCCCCTAAAACTTTGCATCATCCACAGATCCACCATAAATGTGAGTTATCCACAGATCCCCCATAACAGTGCATCACCCACAGATCCCCCATAACAGTGCATCATCCATAGATCCTCCATAAGTGTTTCATTCACATATGTCCATAACAGTGCATCATCCACAGATCCACATAATAGTGCATCATTCACAGATCCCCCATAACAGAGCATCATCCACAGATTCCCCAAAACAGAGCATCATCCACAGATCCCCCATAACAGTGCATCATACACAGATCCCCATAACAGTGAACCATTCACAGAACCCCCAAAACAGAGCATCATCCACAGATCCCCCACAACAGTGTGTCATCTATAGATCCTCTATAAGCATGTCATCCACAGATCTCTCAAAATATTTTTTTTCTTATTTTCCTCCTCTAAAACCTAGGTGCGTCTTATGATCCATTGCATCTTATAGTGTGAACAAGTAATTCATCTATAAAAAATATTTTCTTCCAATTGGCTAA
The DNA here is from genome assembly GCA_900303285.1 of Rhinella marina. Classification (NCBI taxonomy): domain Eukaryota; kingdom Metazoa; phylum Chordata; class Amphibia; order Anura; family Bufonidae; genus Rhinella; species Rhinella marina. Next base: position 22,247 of record ONZH01025635.1, on the reverse strand, counting down.
ATGCACTGTAATGGTGTTTATTCATACTGTACTCACAGAAGTTCACACATGTAACAATCAAATCAATCCCTTTCTGACCTCAGTCTCCATCGCCCCACTCAATTTTCTGCTTAAAGGTAGTCTTTCACCTGTTCAAGAGGGGAGGGCTGCTTTAGCTGTTCATATCTTGGGATTGGTAGGATTGGGTATGGGAAAATAGTTCTGACCTTCTTTGAAAGCTGACATTCCAAGCTTTCAAATGATACCAAAAACAGCATTATATCCAGTATATCAGAAGATATACAGTACAGACCAAAAGTTTGGACACACCTTCTCATTCAAAGAGTTTTCTGTATTTTCATGACTATGAAAATTGTAGATTCTCACTGAAGGCATCAAAACTATGAATTAACACATGTGGAATTATATACTTAACAAAAAAGTGTGAAACAACTGAAAATATGTCTTATATTCTAGGTTCTTCAAAGTAGCCACCTTTTGCTTTGATTACTGCTTTGCACACTCTTGGCATTCTCTTGATGAGCTTCAAGAGGTAGTCACCTGAAATGGTATTCCAACAGTCTTGAAGGAGTTCCCCGAGATGCTTAGCACTTGTTGGCCCTTTTGCCTTCACTCTGCGGTCCAGCTCACCCCAAACCATCTCGATTGGGTTCAGGTCTGGTGACTGTGGAGGCCAGGTCATCTGGCGTAGCACCCCATCACTCTTCTTCTTGGTCAAATAGCCCTTACACAGCCTGGAGGTGTGTTTAGGGTCATTGTCCTGTTGATAAATAAATGATGGTCCAACTAAACGCAAACCGGATGGCATAGCATGCCGCTGTAAGATGCTGTGGTAGCCATGCTGGTTCAGTATGCCTTCAATTTTGAATAAATCCCCAACAGTGTCACCAGCAAAGCACCCCCACACCATCACACCTCCTCCTCCATGCTTCATGGTGGGAACCAGGCATGTAGAGTCCATCCGTTCACCTTTTCTGCGTCGCACAAAGACACGGTGGTTGGAACCAAAGATCTCAAATTTGGACTCATCAGACCAAAGCACAGATTTCCACTGGTCTAATGTCCATTCCTTGTGTTCTTTAGCCCAAACAAGTCTCTTCTGCTTGTTGCCTGTCCTTAGCAGTGGTTTCCTAGCAGCTATTTTACCATGAAGGCCTGCTGCACACAGTCTCCTCTTAACAGTTGTTGTAGAGATGTGTCTGCTGCTAGAACTCTGTGTGGCATTGACCTGGTCTCTAATCTGAGCTGCTGTTAACCTGCGATTTCTGAGGCTGGTGACTCAGATGAACTTATCCTCTGCAGCAGAGGTGTCTCTTGGTCTTCCTTTCCTGGGGCGGTCTTCATGTGAGACAGTTTCTTTGTAGCGCTTGATGGTTTTTGAGACTGCACTTGGGGACCCTTTCAAAGTTTTCCCAATTTTTTGGACTGACTGACCTTCATTTCTTAAAAGAATCGTTTTTCTTTACTTAGCTGCTTTTCTCTTGCCATAATACACATTCTAACAGTCTATTCAGTAGGACTATCAGCTGTGTATCCACCTGACTTCTGCCCAACACGACTCATGTTCCTAACCCCATTTATAAGGCAAGAAATCCCACTTATTAAACCTGACAGGGCACACCTGTGAAGTGAAAACCATTTCAGGTGACTACCTCTTGAAGCTCATCAAGAGAATGCCAAGAGTATGCAAAGCAGTAATCAAAGCAAAAGGTGGCTACTTTGAAGAACCTAGAATATAAGACATATTTTCAGTTGTTTCACAATATTTTGTTAAGTATATAATTCCACATGTGTTAATTCATAGTTTTGATGCCTTCAGTGTAAATCTACAATTTTCATAGTCATGAAAATACAGAAAACTCTTTGAATGAGAAGGTGTGTCCAAACTTTTGGTCTGTACTGTAGTTGTTAGAAATCGAGTCGGTAGAGAAAGCTGTTTTTTTTTTTATAAATGTATGTTTATTGTAAAAAATTTTCAGTATATTTTTGTAACAGTAATCACAATATACATGTGCAGTTACAATAACAATAAAAGATAATAAAGTGACATCATAATAAAAAAAAAAGAACGAACATGTGGTTCATCAGATATAGTGAAAAGTCTACATCCAAATTGAAACTGTAATCATATCAACATTTCGAATTCTAGTAAGATAAATTGGTTGAAGCATCTAGAAAGGGCTAATAAAAGCCCAACTGTGAGACAGTAATGCAAAAAATACATGAAACAAACAGACAAATATGACTGAAGACAAGACATGACACAGAAGGGGGTAAAAGTATTAAAGGGGAAAGTATCATATATAGGTGTGTCAGAGGCGTAGCTAGAGGTTCAGCACAGGGGGGGCGAAACATACTTGAGTGGGCCCCCCACTTGGCTTCCCAAACGCACGTTTCCAACTTCACAGGCACATACTACTAGTTGTGGTTATAATATTGTATTAGAAAGATGACTATATAAACTGCTAGATCATCTATGCTGTTAAGTACAGTACAATAGACTTTCTACCTACCCTACTGTAAATACACTACCATATAATGCAGTAAAATATAGGAGTAATAGGATTAAAAAACAACGGGACTCCTATGTTAAAGGAAACCTGTCCCCAGTTTTTACATCACTAAACTAACAGTCCCCTGCCCCCATCAGACCTCAGATCATCAGAATGTGCCCCCATCAGACCTCACATCAGCGTATTGTGCCCCCATCAGATCTCAGATCAGCGTATTGTGCCCCCATCAGACCTCAGATCAGTGTATTGTGCCCATCAGCCTCAGATCATCAGAATGTGCCCCCATCAGACCTCAGATCATCAGAATGTGCCCCCATCAGACCTCAGATCAGCGTATTGTGCCCCCATCAGACCTCAGATCAGCGTATTGTGCCCCCATCAGATCTCAGATCAGCCTACTGTGCCCCCATCAGACCTCACATCAGCCTACTGTGCCCCCATCAGACCTCAGATCAGCGTATTGTGCCCCATCAGACCTCAGATCAGCATATTGTGCACCCATCAGACCTCAGATCAGCAGAATGTGCCCCCATCAGACCTCACATCAGCCTACTGTGCCCCCATCAGACCTCAGATCAGCGTATTGTGCCCCCCACCAGACCTCAGATCAGCGTATTGTGCCCCCATCAGACCTCAGATCAGCATATTGTACCTCCATCAGACCTCAGACCAGCTTATTGTGCCCCATCAGACCTCAGACCAGCGTATTGTGCCCCCATCAGACCTCAGATCAGCGTATTGTGCCCCCATCAGATCTCAGATCAGCGTATTGTGCCCCCATCAGACCTCACATCAGCCTACTGTGCCCCCATCAGACCTCAGATCAGCTTAATGTGCTCCCATCAGACCTCAGATCAGCGTATTGTGCCCCCATCAGACCTCACATCAGCCTACTGTGCCCCCATCAGACCTCAGATCAGCGTATTGTGCCCCCCACCAGACCTCAGATCAGCGTATTGTGCCCCCATCAGACCTCAGATCAGCGTATTGTGCCTCCATCAGACCTCAGACCAGCTTATTGTGCCCCATCAGACCTCAGACCAGCGTATTGTGCCCCCATCAGACCTCAGATCAGCGTATTGTGCCCCCATCAGATCTCAGATCAGCGTATTGTGCCCCCATCAGACCTCACATCAGCCTACTGTGCCCCCATCAGACCTCACATCAGCCTACTGTGCCCCCATCAGACCTCACATCAGCGTATTGTGCCCCCATCAGACCTCAGATCAGCTTAATGTGCTCCCATCAGACCTCAGATCAGCGTATTGTGCCTCCATCAGACCTCAGATCAGCGTATTGTGCCCCCATCAGACCTCAGATCAGCAGACTGTGCCCCCATCAGACCTTATATCAGCCTACTGTGCCCCCATCAGACCTCAGATCAGCGTATTGTGCCCCCATCAGACCTCAGATCAGCGTATTGTGCCCCCATCAGACCTCAGTTCAGCGTATTGTGCCCCCATCAGACCTCAGATCAGCGTATTGTGCCCCCATCAGACCTCAGATCAGCGTATTGTGCCCCCATCAGACCTCAGATCAGCGTTTTGTGCCCCCATCAGACCTCAGATCAGCGTATTGTGCCCCCATCAGACCTCATATCAGCCTACTGTGCCCCTATCAGACCTCAGATCAGCATATTGTGCCCCCATCAGACCTCAGATCAGCCCACCCAGCCACATAGGATTAAAATAAAAAACCTTACTTACCTGTTCTGCGCTGCGGCTGCCCTCCGGTCCGCGCTCTGCTCTCTTCCCTGGCCCGCGCACACTATGACCTGACGCTGCGTGTGGCTGGGTGGGCTGATCTGAGGTCTGATTGGGGTCCCTAAATACAAGTGAGCGCTTCCATAATGGAAGCGCTCACTTGTATTCGCCTGATTCTGGGCCCCCCTGAGTCACTGGGCCCGGAGCCGTCGCCCCCCCTGCCCCCCCGGTAGCTACGCCACTGAGGTGTGTGGAAGAATAACAGTCCCACTATTGCCAAATTCAATTAAAATGAGTAACTTGGTTGTTAATAACAGCTGTGAGATGCTCCATTTTTCTGATGTCCATAATGCTTCTAATGAGATCTATATGGGTGGGTATTACACTTTTCTTCCAAAAGCTAACTATCAAACATCTCGCCGCTTTCAATATGTGTAGTATCAACGCCAAAGAGTGTTTCTTTTGAGGTGTGTGAGGCATGTTTAGTATATAAAAAAAGGGGTCTAGAGGAAATCTAATACCTAAAACTTGGTGTAGAATAGTTTGCACTGTTTTCCAGAAAGGACAAATCAATGTGCACTCCCAGAAAATGTGTATTAGGGATCCCACACCTACCCCGCGTCTCCAGCACCTCTCCGACACAGTGGGATTAAGATGGCTCAGCTATTGTGGAGTGTGATACCAAAACATCATTATCTTGTATATGTTTTCCTTATAAGAAATACAGGAAGAAGTTACAGCAGCTCTCCCATTCACCGGGAGAAATTGTGCGGTTGAGAATGGATTCCCACTTGGTTATATAGGAGTGTTTAACAGGTGCTGAAGGAGAGGGAGCAGAGAGGATAAGATATATCTCAGAGATGAGCTCCTTGGTTGAGTCCAAAAGTTTGCATAACTTCTTAAAAGAAGTTGGGATAGATACCTGCTGGGACTTGAACACACTAGTGTGGAAATGTTGTATTGGCAGATAATGGTATCTAGAGGATTCCAGCAGCCTAAAGGTGGATTTAACAGCATCAAATGGAAGGAGTCGTAAGGTTCTATGATCCGTAATATCCGCAAAACGAAATAGCTTCTTGGAAGACCACGGTTTGAAAAAAGAAGGAAGCATACTTGCTGAAAGCATGGGATTAAATAAAAAGGACATCATGGATGATTTTTCAGAGGCCAGTGTGAATTGCTTTTTGCAGGTTTGCCAAATATTGTACGTGAGGGACATCGGCCCCAGTAGTTGTAGTTGGCTTGGAATTAGGGTAGAAGACCACAGTAGAGAGTTAGGATGTATAGACACTATCTCTATCCATCTGGAGTAGGCATATAGCGATGACCAGGGTGGTATGCGTCTTAAATGCATAGCCCAATAATATCTAGTGACGTCCGGGACAGATAATCCACCCTGTGTCTTAAGGGCTGTTAATACTCCACACGCTATTCTGTGTCTCTTCCCATTCCATATAGATCGTAAAATGGTAGACTGAAGAGCCCGTAATTCCCCTCCAGATACTGGAACCGGAAGAGTTTCAAACAAGTAAAGTAGTTTAGGAAGAATGGTCATTTTAACCGTGGCTATGCATCCAAAGAGAGAAATTGGTAGGGACTTCCATTTACTCATAAGGGATCTAAGATTCTGGAAGAGGAGAGAGGAATATGTGGGAGCTAATTGTATCCCTAAATAGCGTAGGGATCAAGTATTCCAATTAAAATGGAAGTTGGTTTGCAATACATCCAGGTCTCTAGGGGAGAGGTTGAGTGGAAGGGCCTCAGTTTTAGTAGTGTTTACTTTATAGCCAGATAGTCTACCATATTCCTTTAACAGTCGGAAGAGATTTGGGAGGGTGGTATGTAAATCCGACAAATTGAGGAGAATATCATCCGCAAACAAAAAAACTTTAAATTCTACTTTGTTAACTGTGACTCCATGAATATCAGGATGGGATCTGATAGCTGCTGCGAGGGGCTCGATACTCAACACAAAAAGGAGAGGGGAGAGCGGACACCCCTGCCTAGTACCATTGTTGATAGAGAATGTACCGGAATGAGCGTGATGTGTCTTAATAGTAGCTGTGGGGTAGGAATAAAGTGCACGAAGGGCTGTTAAAAAAGGACCAGATATTCCAAAGGCCTGCAGGGAGGAGAACATATAGGGCCAGCTTAGAGGGTCGATGCTTTCTCAACATCCAAACCTAACAACCTAACAACAACCTCCTTGTGTTGTCACCACCCTGCCGGCAAGGAACAAAGCCCAAGTCTATTGGCAAGGATTTTCGTGAATATTTTCAAATCAGAGTTGAGGAGGGCAATGGGTCTATAATTTGAACATTCTAATGAATCTTTCCATGGTTTGGGAATAAGGGTTATATATGAATGGAGGATCGACTCAGGTATCGGGGTTCCTTGAAAAAGGAGTTGAATAGAGACAGTAAGTGAGGCAAGAGAAGGGGCATAAAAGATTTATAATAAAGGTAAGGCAAGCCATCAGGGCCTCGGGATGTACTGTTAGGCAGTCGTTTAACTACTTCCTCTAGCTCTTCGGCTGTAATCTTGGCGTTAAATGATATTAATGCTTCACGTGATAATTTTGGTAAATTACATTTATGTAAAAAGGAGGAAATGGCGCCCCCCAACCCCCACCCAATACCAAATTCTCAACCTAACCCCTTCCTTCAAACCCTACTGTTAAAGGGGTGATCCAACATCTAAAACATGACCCCCAATGCCCAGGCACCTCAAATGGATTATACTTACCCCACTCCCCAGCACCCGCATTGCTCCTGATCCCCGCACGGCTGCCACTGCATTTCACCATCACGTGGATCAAAACATCCGAGAGCAGTGTCTTTTCTAGTACTATTCAGGCCAGGCCGGGCCCCCAGTGTGACTGTATCTACAGGGGGCCCAGTCTGGCCTGAAATGTACTAGAAATGTTGTACATACCAGTATCAAGGACCTTTTGAATGCAGTAATCGTAGGCTAAAGGACCTTCGATGATGTCATCAGGTCACATGATCGAAGGTCCTCTATCCTACCATTACTGCATTCCAAAGGTCCTTTAGCCTCCAAGAGACACCAGAGGAGAATGAAGAACATGCAGCCTGTAAGTAAATAAGTGTATATGTATATATATATATATATATATATACGTATATGTACATCTATATGTGTATGTATGTGTTTTTCTGTGTGTGTTTATATGTGTATATATGTGTGAGTTTATCTGTGTGTATATTATATATATATTTTTTTCGTATTTATATATATATGTGTGTGTGTGTGTGTATATATGTGTCTGTCTTTGTGTGTGTAAATATATATATATATATATATATATATATATATATATATATATTTATATATATGGTGTGTGTTTATATGTGTGTATATATGTGTGTGTATATATATACAGTGCCTTGCGAAAGTATTCGGCCCCCTGGAACTTTTCAACCTTTTGCCACATTTCAGGCTTCAAACAAAAAGATACACTCACCGGCCACTTTATTAGGTACACCATGCTAGTAACGGGTTGGACCCCCTTTTGCCTTCAGAACTGCCTCAATTCTTCGTGGCATAGATTCAACAAGGTGCTGGAAGCATTCCTCAGAGATTTTGGTCCATATTGACATGATGGCATCACACAGTTGCCGCAGATTTGTCGGCTGCACATCCATGATGCGAATCTCCCGTTCCACCACATCCCAAAGATGCTCTATTGGATTGAGATCTGGTGACTGTGGAGGCCATTTGAGTACAGTGAACTCATTGTCATGTTCAAGAAACCAGTCTGAGATGATTCCAGCTTTATGACATGGCGCATTATCCTGCTGAAAGTAGCCATCAGATGTTGGGTACATTGTGGTCATAAAGGGATGGACATGGTCAGCAACAATACTCAGGTAGGCTGTGGCGTTGCAACGATGCTCAATTGGTACCAAGGGGCCCAAAGAGTGTCAAGAAAATATTCCCCACACCATGACACCACCACCACCAGCTTGAACCGTTGATACAAGGCAGGATGGATCCATGCTTTCATGTTGTTGACGCCAAATTCTGACCCTACCATCCGAATGTCGCAGCAGATATCGAGACTCATCAGACCAGGCAACGTTTTTCCAATCTTCTACTGTCCAATTTCGATGAGCTTGTGCAAATTGTAGCCTCAGTTTCCTGTTCTTAGCTGAAAGGAGTGGCACCCGGTGTGGTCTTCTGCTGCTGTAGCCCATCTGCCTCAAAGTTCGACGTACTGTGCGTTCAGAGATGCTCTTCTGCCTACCTTGGTTGTAACGGTGGCAATTTGAGTCACTGTTGCCTTTCTATCAGCTCGAACCAGTCTGCCCATTCTCCTCTGACCTCTGGCATCAACAAGGCATTTCCGCCCACAGAACTGCCGCTCACTGGATGTTTTTTCTTTTTCGGACCATTCTCTGTAAACCCTAGAGATGGTTGTGCGTGAAAATCCCAGTAGATCAGCAGTTTCTGAAATACTCAGACCAGCCCTTCTGGCACCAACAACCATGCCACGTTCAAAGGCACTCAAATCACCTTTCTTCCCCATACTGATGCTCGGTTTGAACTGCAGGAGATTGCCTTGACCATGTCTACATGCCTAAATGCACTGAGTTGCCGCCATGTGATTGGCTGATTAGAAATTAAGTGTTAACGAGCAGTTGGACAGGTGTACCTAATAAAGTGGCCGGTGAGTGTATAACATTTTAAATTTTTGGTGAAGAATCAACAACAAGTGGGTCACAGTTGTGAAGTGGAACAAAATTTATTGGACCATTGAAACTTTTTTTGTAATAATAAAACTGAAAAGTTGGATGTCAGGATTCGGGGGCGCTGCGGCCCTCCAGCGGATGTTGGGCGGGTGCGGGCGTTCCCGTGTCCTGACGCTATGCGGTGCTCATCCCGAGTGCAAGCCAGAAAATCCTCTTGTAACACTTAGGTTCCTATAGGGTTAAAGGTTTGGCTAGTTTTGCTAGTTTTACTGGCAGGCGGCCCTGCCAGTAATTTTGGTCCATTCAAGGATGTGGCTGGGATCCCTGCTCCTATCACGCCTTGGGGCTGGGACTCTAGCCAGTATTTGGTTTCACACTCGCCATTCATCTGTGCCTGCTATAGAGCCTTGTGCCTAAGCTAGCTACTATGTGTTTATCCGGTATTCCAGTGACTCTGTACCTTTTTCCCTGGTTTCTGTTACTGTTACCTACCTTTTGTGTTACCCTCTGTTTATTCCTTGCTTAGTTCCGTTACCTTTTACCCCTTCAGTTCCTGACCTGTTTAGGGTTGCTCCTGCTGGTGTTTTGTTTTGGTTGTTTGTCTCGTGTTCCACTTTCTTCAGTGTAATTGCAGTCTTCGGTTGGGGCCGGCCTGTTAAGGAGCCAGGTTCCCCCAAAAGGCAGGGACAGTGGTTTGGGAGGAGTGTCAGGGCCTCACTTTGTCTGTGTCATTTGTGTCCCCCTGACCCACTCCTCACATTGGGTGTGCAAAATTATTTGGCCCATTTACTTTCAGTTCAGAAAACTCACTCCAGAAGTTCATTGAGGATCTCTGAATGATCCAATGTTGTCCTAAATGACTGATGAAGATAAATAGAATCCACCTGTGTGTAATCAAGTCTCCGTATAAATGCACCTGCTCTGTGATAGTCTCAGGGTTCTGTTTAAAGCACAGAGAGCATCATGAAGACCAAGGAACACACCAGGCAGGTCCGTGATACTGTTGTGGAGAAGTTTAAAGCTGGATTTGGATACCAAAAGATTTCCCAAGCTTTAAACATCCCAAGGAGCACTGTGCAAGCAATCATATTGAAATGGAAGGAGTATCGGACCACTGCAAATCTACCAAGACCCGGCCGTCCCTCTAAACTTTCATCTCAAACAAGGAGAAGACTGATCAGAGATGCAGCCAAGAGGCCCATGATCACTCTGGATGAACTGCAGAGATCTACAGCTGAGGTGGGAGAGTCTGTCCATAGGACAACAATCAATTGAACACTTCACAAATATGGCCTATATGGCCTTCACAAATATGGCCTGAGAAGAAAGACATTTCTCAAAGATATCCATAAAAAGTCTCATTTACAGTTTTCCACAAGCCACCTGGGAGACACACCAAACATGTGGAAGAAGGTGCTCTGGTCAGATGAAACCAAAATCGAACTTTTTGGAAACAATGCAAAACAATATGTTTGGCATAAAAGCAACACAGCTCATCACCCTGAACACACCATCCCCACTGTCAAATATGGTGGTGGCAGCATCATGTTTTGGGCCTGCTTTTCATCAGCAGGGACAGGGAAGATGGTTAAAATTGATGGGAAGATGGATGGAGCCAAATACAGGACCATTCTGGATGAAAACCTGTTGGCGTCTGCAAAAGACCTGAGACTAGGACGGAGATTTATCTTCCAACAAGACAATGATCCCAAACATAAAGCAAAATCTACAATGGAATGGTTCAAAAATAAACGTATCCAGGTCTTAAAATGGCCAAGTCAAAGTCCAGACCTGAATCCAATTGAGAATATGTGGAAAGAGCTGAAAACTGCTGTTCACAAACACTCTCCATCCAACCTCAAAGAGCTCGAGCTGTTTTGCAAGGAAGAATAGACAAGAATTTCAGTCTCTAGTCGTGCAAAACTAGAGACTTGCAGCTGTAATCGCAGCAAAAGGTGGCGCAACAAACTATTAATGCAAGGGGGACGAATAATTTTGCACGCCCCACTTTTCAGTTTTATTATTACAAAAAAAAGTTTAAATGATCCAATAAATTTCGTTCCACTTCACAATTGTGACCCACAATTCACCAAAAATTTAAAATGTTATATCTTTTTGTTTGAAGCCTGAAATGTGGCAAAAGGTTGAAAAGTTCCAGGGTGCCGAATACTTTCGCAAGGCACTGTATGTGTGTGTGTGTATGTATATATATATATATATATATATATATATATATATATATTGTGTGTGTGTTTGGGGGTAAGGGGGGGCCCTGTAGTAAATTTTCTGTGGGGCCCAGTCAGTTGTAGCTGCGCCCTTGATGACACCCTATAAACACACACACTGCACTATATAGATGACACCCTATACACACACACCGCATTATATAGATGACACCCTATAAACACACAAACCGCACTATATACACACCACACTATTTAGATGACACCCTATACACACACACTGCACTATATAGATGACAACCTATATATTGACACACAGTGCACTATACAGAGAACACTCTATACACACACCGCACTATATAGATGACCCCTATAGACACATCACACACTGTACAGATGACCCCTATACACACATCACACACATAGAGATGACCCCTATACACACTGCACTATATAGATGACATCCTGTAGACACATCACACACTGTATAGATGACCCCTATACACACATCACACACATAGAGATGACCCCTATACACATACACACAGATGACACTTACCCTCTCCATGCTGAGTTCAGTCCTTCTCCTGTGCTCTGCTTGTCTGAAGGACATCACCAAAGGTCCTACATGTTTCTGCTGTAAAATAGCTTGTAGCCCCGCCTATTTACCCGTCATCAGCTCACTGCTGAATTGCTGGGGGGGGCGGGGCTTGCTGCTGGCTCAGGACTATAGGCACCCTGTGCAGAAGGACAGGCATAAGCACAGCCCTCAGTGCAGCCTGGAGGAGACCAAAGAGGAGGGGTGAGTGCTGGCAGTGCTTCTCTCCCCCTCCTCCTGCAGGCTAGTGAGCATCTTATAAAACGAAAAATAGGTAATTAGCAGAGCACTTCTGGCAAGGGGGGCCTTGTGGGCTCCCCTGGCTTAGGGGCCCAGTCGCAACTGCGACCTCTGCGACCCCTATAGCTACGCCAGTGCTTGTAATTCTTGTTTAAGTGTTGGCCTGGTGAGAAATGTTTCATTTAATCTCCAATGGCAGTTTCTAAGATGGCACCCAGATGTTTTGAGGGAAATAGAAATTGGGGCGTGGTCTGACCACGTGATATTTCCCACATCCATGCCAATTTAATAATCGAAGAGTGGGTATGTTGCCAAAAAAATAATCAATATGCGTATGTGTCCGGTGTGGATGAGAGTAAAAGGTATAAGATCTAGCAGTTGGATAGTTAACCTCCCACAGATCATAAAGTGCAAACTTTCGAATCAAACGTCTAAAAAGCTGTGAGATTCTACGTTGGGAGTGTGAAGGTGTAGTGCCAGTGGGTGGCAATCTATCCAAGTGCTCTCAGAGAATGAGATGTTGAAATCTCCTCCTTCTATCAGTGCGGCAGGTAAGTATCTGGAAAGTTTAAAAAAAAACTCTATTCAGAAAAGAAATCTGGGAAGAGTTTGGAGCATATACATTACACAGTATAAGTGGTGAGCCATTGAGAGTGGTTTGAAGAATAATATATCTACCCTTAACATCAGTTATAGCGGACTCAACCTGTATGGGGCAGTTGGCATAAAGGAGAATTGCTACCCCAGCTGATTTTCTACTTGCTAAGGCGGAATACACTCGGGGGAATGATCTAGCCGCAAACTTAAAGGAGCCCTCCTGATCAAAATGAGTCTCCTGGAGGAAGACCACGTCCGCTTTTTGGGTACGGCATTCAGTAAGAGCTAGTCTCCGCTGAACATTAAGGACCTTTACATTCATTGATATACATGTAATCATGGGTAAGGCATTGGAAAAGAGCTATACTTGCTATTAAAGTGGACATATGATTCCTCCAAGAGAGCCATGACCGCAGCGACTTCACAGGACCATTCTGGTGCACATATGATGACCCTATTATTTCTGCAGATATAAGAAAAGAAAAAACACAGAAGGGAAAGGGGGAAGACAAAAGACAACAAGCACAATTAGAATATGGATAATTCCTAACATTAGGCAATATTGCCCAGAAAGGGGCTAATGAAACGTGCCAAAGAAAACTCAAGTTGCCAAACGTCTTCCCTCCAATGACAAAAGAAGGAGGGAGAGAGGGCAAGGAAAAATTCCCTCTTAGCGGGAGTTTGTTTGGTCGTCCCTGGTGGCAACGCACCAGGAAAGAAAAAAGAAAACTAAGAATAAATTGGAAACACTAGAATAACAAATCAGTGTAGATTCATATCTGAATTGCTGCTCAAAAAAAAAAGGCTCAAACTCAGGTCTCGAGCTGTAATAGGGGGACAGTAATGTCAACTCAATGCAATGGTGCATAGATCCGTAGAGGAGGTTCAAGGCCCTGTTCCAGGCAGTCCATCTTGGGGTGGAGAACGGGGCCTCTTCTGTCGAACGGTGAGCCAGATTGGGGTGGGTGCAGGTGGTGGTTCAGAAACCTCCCAGTCATCAGGAATAGGGACACCCAGGGAAGAACAAAACTCCGGCAAATCAGCATGAGTCCTCAAAATAGACATCTTGCCGTTAGTGGAAACAAGTAGTGTGAAGGGGAATCCCCATCTATAAGCAATTTTCCTTTCCCGGAGACTGGACAGCAGGGGTTGCAATGTATGCCTCTTTTGGAGAGTCACTCAGGATAGATCTTGGTATAATTGCACGGGGGATCCATGAAAGTCTATTGGTCTCATTGTGTGAGCTTTGGCCATGATGGCTTCTTTCAATTGGATATTGTGTACACAGCAAATCACGTCACATGGTTGCATAGATGAGTTTTTTGGACGAAGTGCTCTATGGGCACGATCCAATTTAATGGTTTGAGGGGAGTTTGACCCCAGCACGAAATTAAAAAGTTCCCCAAGAATATCATGTAGGTTTTCCTCCTTTTCGGGTTCAGGGAGACCTCTGATTGTTATGTTATTTTTATGCTCCCTATTGTCTAAATCTTCTAGGTGACGTGAGTTATCTCTGATGGTACGAATATGTTGCACGATGGTAGATTGGAGGTGGGCAATATATTTGCGTGTATCATCGTGATCATTCTCAATAGAATCAATACGAGAGGCAAGGAGCTTAAAATCTCGACGCAGAGAGGAGATTTCAGATTTACATGCGTTTCTCACCTCTGTGATTAGTGCCCTGAAGTCTTCTTTAGTTGGCAAATGCTGTAGCATCTGCTGTAGAACGGTTGATGTCTGCTATAGGTGTGCATTATCTTCTCCCTCCTCTGCAGAGTCAGAGAGTTGTCCCCAGGCGTTATTAGCCCAATCATTACTCTCCTCCTGTTGTAGAGGGTCCAGGGGATCATCTGAAGGGTCCTCCCAGTCACGGCGCCTTTGAGAAGGCGTCGCTGCTTGTTTAGCTGTTGTGAACTCCTGTGCCTCAGGTGACAAAAAAGAGGCCGCAGAGTCTTTTATGGAGCGCCGCTTCAAATCGCACGGAGGGAAAGGGAGGAGAGCCGCTGCACCACGAGGCAACTCAGCAGCAGAGGGAGAGAGCGGAAGTAGGACCCCGGAGCAGGTATGTATCGAGCGTCTTGCTCCTTGAAGTGTTAACTGGGGTGTCCCTGGTCTTCTTAACAGCTGACCTCTTCCCCATATGGCGCACCACTGTAGTGTACAGGTCCCCATAGGCGAGCGGAGCTCTGGGATTACGCCGCCATCTTCATCAACGGCCAAGCTACGCCACCGAGAAAGCTGGTTTTAGTTTCACTTTCAGCTGGGCACTTGGGAGCCGTTTTCCAGCAGAATAAAAGTGCTTTTCCTGGACATGTAATAAAGACACAAAGTGCACACAGGTATGTTTATGATGTGTTTGCAATCTTCTGTGGGACACTGCTGTTAGTTATATAGGTGAAAAATAGGTGAAATACTCCCTTTAGGTCCGGACTCTTCCAGGGTGTAATCTCTGACTCCAAAGAAGTTAATATAGGACTTATTTATAACCAAAGTTCTAATATTTCATGATTCTTGGCCCTCATCAGTAAGAGCAGTTGATCCAATTATTTAATATGATCGCAGCATATGATGTGGAATGAAGAAGACATCTTGTAGGTAAACAATCATCTGGATGCCCAGTCTCCTTTAACACAAGGCTTACCTGGATAATGGATTCTCTGGGTTGCTATGAATGCAGGTCAGCACCTCTGGTGTACAACCCATGTGCAATGGCTGACATTAGTAGAAACTAGCTTGTAGAAGCAAAATCAGGACTTAGTAGTTGATCAACCAAAAGGTCAGGACTGTCAACGGCAAAAGTGCAAAGTCTGAGGTCATTTTAGTCAAATCCTAGCACAAAAGAAAGTAACAAAACCTGTTGCTCAGGCAAGGAGCAGAGGGGTCTTTAAACAGTCATAGAGTTCAGTCCTGAAAAGAGTTAAAGATTGTTTAGTTTACATACTGGGTGGGTATGGCCAGGTAACAGCAAAGTCAGTGAGCACAGATAGCAGAGCTGACGCTGAAACATAGCATCTAGAGATGAGCCAGCATACTCGTCCGAGCTTGGTGCTCGTTCGAGTATTAGGGTACTCGTAAGTGCTCGCTGCTCGGACGAGTATCTCGCCATGCTTGAGGAAATGGCAACTTCCGCATCGTGCTTTTTAGGCGCCTAAAAACACAGCCAATCACAAGCCAGGAGACTGCGGTACACCCAGCATCACGTGGGGCCCTTACATGTCGATAGCAGGGGTTGGCTGGCCTGATCAGGTGACCCTGGAATATACAACCGACTGGCCGCGGTGCTCGGCTCAGATGCCGTCTGGATGTCGTTAGGGATAGAGCTGCTGCCTTTCAGGGACAGTGTTAGGGCCTGCATTTAGTTCTCTGTTAGGCAGGGATCACCCACAAAGAACCCAACAGCCCTTCTAAGGGCTAGAAGACATTTTTTTTTTTTTTGTCACTTGGCTGGCTGGTACTAGTAGTGCAGCTATCGCCATATATAACCCCCTTTTATTTTTTTATGTCATATCTCAGTGATACAAATCCATTGCACACAGCAGTGTGGAACCATTCTGTGTGTCACAGTTCAGTACACTCACTATTTTCTGTCCAGGTGACACTTTCTGTATGTCACCGAATACAACCAAGTCATTTGCTGCCTGTCACGTGTATGGCTTGATCCCAAAAATCTCTGTGCGACATTTGTCTAGGTCGCAGTCTAAATAGCTACAGTCAGTAGGGTGTCAGTTAGCTCTACGATAGTTTCTGCATGTCACGTTCCCAAAAAAACAATAATCCAAAACAAAATATACCAAAAAAATTAGTTTTTTTGTTGTTTTAGCTGAGTGATACAAATCCATTTCACACAGCTGCGTGTAACCTTTCTGTGTGTCACAGTTCAGCACACTCACTCCAAACCGTATATTCTGTCCAGGTGACACTTTCTGTACGTCACCGAATACAACCAAGTCATTTGCTACCTGTCACGTGTAAAGCTTGATCCTAAAAATCTCTGTGCGACATTTGTCTGGGTCGCAGTCTAAATAGCCACCGTCATTAGGGAGTCAGTCAGCTGTACGATAGTTTCTGCACGTCACGTTCCCAAAAAAACAAAACTAAAAAAAAAATATTAAAACAAAATATAGAAAAAAAATTAGTTTTTTTGTTGTTTTAGCTGAGTGATACAAATCCATTTCACACAGCTGCGTGTAACCTTTCTGTGTGTCACAGTTCAGCACACTCACTCCAAACCGTATATTCTGTCCAGGTGACACTTTCTGTACGTCACCGAATACAACCAAGTCATTTGCTACCTGTCACGTGTAAAGCTTGATCCTAAAAATCTCTGTGCGACATTTGTCTGGGTCGCAGTCTAAATAGCCACCGTCATTAGGGTGTCAGTCAGCTGTACGATAGTTTCTGCACGTCACGTTCCCAAAAAAACAAAACTAAAAAAAAAATATTAAAACAAAATATAGAAAAAAATTAGTTTTTTTGTTGTTTTAGCTGAGTGATACAAATCCATTTCACACAGCTGCGTGTAACCTTTCTGTGTGTCACAGTTCAGCACACTCACTCCAAACCGTATATTCTGTCCAGGTGACACTTTCTGTACGTCACCGAATACAACCAAGTCATTTGCTACCTGTCACGTGTAAAGCTTGATCCTAAAAATCTCTGTGCGACATTTGTCTGGGTCGCAGTCTAAATAGCCACCGTCATTAGGGTGTCAGTCAGCTGTATGATAGTTTCTGCACGTCACGTTCCCAAAAAAACAAAACTAAAAAAAAATATTAAAACAAAATATAGAAAAAAAATTAGTTTTTTTGTTGTTTTAGCTGAGTGATACAAATCCATTTCACACAGCTACGTGTAACCTTTCTGTGTGTCACAGTTCAGCACACTCACTCCAAACCGTATATTCTGTCCAGGTGACACTTTCTGTACGTCACCGAATACAACCAAGTCATTTGCTACCTGTCACGTGTAAAGCTTGATATAAAAAATCTCTGTGCGACATTTGTCTGGGTCGCAGTCTAAATAGCCACCGTCATTAGGGTGTCAGTCAGCTGTACTATAGTTTCTGCACGTCACGTTCCCAAAAAAACAAAACAAAACAAAAAATATTAAAACAAAATATAGAAAAAAATAGTTTTTTTGTTGTTTTAGCTGAGTGATACAAATCCATTTCACACAGCTGCGTGTAACCTTTCTGTGTGTCACAGTTCAGCACACTCACTCCAAACCGTATATTCTGTCCAGGTGACACTTTCTGTACGTCACCGAATACAACCAAGTCATTTGCTACCTGTCACGTGTAAAGCTTGATCTAAAAAATCTCTGTGCGACATTTGTCTGGGTCGCAGTCTAAATAGCCACCGTCATTAGGGTGTCAGTCAGCTGTACGATAGTTTCTGCACGTCACGTTCCCAAAAAAACAAAACTAAAAAAAAATATTAAAACAAAATATAGAAAAAAAATTAGTTTTTTTGTTGTTTTAGCTGAGTGATACAAATCCATTTCACACAGCTGCGTGTAACCTTTCTGTGTGTCACAGTTCAGCACACTCACTCCAAACCGTATATTCTGTCCAGGTGACACTTTCTGTACGTCACCGAATACAACCAAGTCATTTGCTACCTGTCACGTGTAAAGCTTGATCCTAAAAATCTCTGTGCGACATTTGTCTGGGTCGCAGTCTAAATAGCCACCGTCAGTAGGGTGTCAGTCAGCTGTACGATAGTTTCTGCACGTCACGTTCCCAAAAAAAAAACTAAAAAAATATAAAAACAAAATATAGAAAAAAATTAGTTTTTTTGTTGTTTTAGCTGAGTGATACAAATCCATTTCACACAGCTGCGTGTAACCTTTCTGTGTGTCACAGTTCAGCACACTCACTCCAAACCGTATATTCTGTCCAGGTGACACTTTCTGTACGTCACCGAATACAACCAAGTCATTTGCTACCTGTCACGTGTAAAGCTTGATCCTAAAAATCTCTGTGCGACATTTGTCTGGGTCGCAGTCTAAATAGCCACCGTCATTAGGGTGTCAGTCAGCTGTACGATAGTTTCTGCACGTCACGTTCCCAAAAAAACAAAACTAAAAAAAAATATTAAAACAAAATATAGAAAAAAAATTAGTTTTTTTGTTGTTTTAGCTGAGTGATACAAATCCATTTCACACAGCTGCGTGTAACCTTTCTGTGTGTCACAGTTCAGCACACTCACTCCAAACCGTATATTCTGTCCAGGTGACACTTTCTGTACGTCACCGAATACAACCAAGTCATTTGCTACCTGTCACGTGTAAAGCTTGATCCTAAAAATCTCTGTGCGACATTTGTCTGGGTCGCAGTCTAAATAGCCACCGTCATTAGGGTGTCAGTCAGCTGTACGATAGTTTCTGCACGTCACGTTCCCAAAAAAACAAAACTAAAAAAAAATATTAAAACAAAATATAGAAAAAAAATTAGTTTTTTTGTTGTTTTAGCTGAGTGATACAAATCCATTTCACACAGCTGCGTGTAACCTTTCTGTGTGTCACAGTTCAGCACACTCACTCCAAACCGTATATTCTGTCCAGGTGACACTTTCTGTACGTCACCGAATACAACCAAGTCATTTGCTACCTGTCACGTGTAAAGCTTGATCTAAAAATCTCTGTGCGACATTTGTCTGGGTCGCAGTCTAAATAGCCACCGTCATTAGGGTGTCAGTCAGCTGTACGATAGTTTCTGCACGTCACGTTCCCAAAAAACAAAACTAAAAAAAAATATTAAAACAAAATATAGAAAAAAAATTAGTTTTTTTGTTGTTTTAGCTGAGTGATACAAATCCATTTCACACAGCTGCGTGTAACCTTTCTGTGTGTCACAGTTCAGCACACTCACTCCAAACCGTATATTCTGTCCAGGTGACACTTTCTGTACGTCACCGAATACAACCAAGTCATTTGCTACCTGTCACGTGTAAAGCTTGATCCTAAAAATCTCTGTGCGACATTTGTCTGGGTCGCAGTCTAAATAGCCACCGTCATTAGGGTGTCAGTCAGCTGTACGATAGTTTCTGCACGTCACGTTCCCAAAAAACAAAACTAAAAAAAAAATATTAAAACAAAATATAGAAAAAAATTAGTTTTTTTGTTGTTTTAGCTGAGTGATACAAATCCATTTCACACAGCTGCGTGTAACCTTTCTGTGTGTCACAGTTCAGCACACTCACTCCAAACCGTATATTCTGTCCAGGTGACACTTTCTGTACGTCACCGAATACAACCAAGTCATTTGCTACCTGTCACGTGTAAAGCTTGATCTTAAAAATCTCTGTGCGACATTTGTCTGGGTCGCAGTCTAAATAGCCACCGTCATTAGGGTGTCAGTCAGCTGTACGATAGTTTCTGCACGTCACGTTCCCAAAAAACAAAACTAAAAAAAAAATATTAAAACAAAATATAGAAAAAAAATAGTTTTTTTGTTGTTTTAGCTGAGTGATACAAATCCATTTCACACAGCTGCGTGTAACCTTTCTGTGTGTCACAGTTCAGCACACTCACTCCAAACCGTATATTCTGTCCAGGTGACACTTTCTGTACGTCACCGAATACAACCAAGTCATTTGCTACCTGTCACGTGTAAAGCTTGATCTTAAAAATCTCTGTGCGACATTTGTCTGGGTCGCAGTCTAAATAGCCACCGTCATTAGGGTGTCAGTCAGCTGTACGATAGTTTCTGCACGTCACGTTCCCAAAAAACAAAACTAAAAAAAAATATTAAAACAAAATATAGAAAAAAAATTAGTTTTTTTGTTGTTTTAGCTGAGTGATACAAATCCATTTCACACAGCTGCGTGTAACCTTTCTGTGTGTCACAGTTCAGCACACTCGCTCCAAACCGTATATTCTGTCCAGGTGACACTTTGTGTACGTCACCGAATACAACCAAGTCATTTGCTACCTGTCACGTGTAAAGCTTGATCCTTAAAAATCTCTGTGCGACATTTGTCTGGGTCGCAGTCTAAATAGCCACCGTCATTCGGGTGTCAGTCAGCTGTACGATAGTTTCTGCACGTCACGTTCCCAAAAAAACAAAACTAAAAAAAAAATATTAAAACAAAATATAGAAAAAAAATTAGTTTTTTTGTTGTTTTAGCTGAGTGATACAAATCCATTTCACACAGCTGCATGTAACCTTTCTGTGTGTCACAGTTCAGCACACTCACTCCAAACTGTATATTCTGTCCAGGTGACACTTTCTGTACGTCACTAAATTAAATCAGACTGAACAAGTTTGTGGGTTTCAGTACACCAGGCCCATTTATTTAATATTTTTTTATAGAATACACTTATATACAGAAAATGTTGAACCCCAGGGCTAAGGGTCGAGGACGAGGGCGTGGGCGTGGGCATTCAATTACTGCAGGGGGCAGAGGCCGTGGTCCTGGGCAGGGTGAGACAGTACCTGCTGATGAGGGAGCTGTGGAACGCCGCAGAGCTACACTCCCTATCTTCATGTCTCAACTTACAGGGACACGTGGTAGAGGACTGTTGAAACCACAACAGTGCGAACAGCTGATCTCGTGGATTGCGGATAATGCTTCAAGTAATTTGTCCACCAGTCAGTCTTCCACGCAGTCCACCTACGTTACCCAAGGGAGCACTCCTCTGGCTCCTGAACCTCAACGTCCTTCCCCCCAGTCTGCCCCCTCCCAGGAAAATTTGGAATGCGATCCGGCATACTCTGAGGAACTGTTTTCTGGACCCTTCCCAGAGTCACAAACCACTTCTCAGGTTGCTGCTGACCTCTTTCTCGATGCCCAAGTTTTCCAACTGTCGCAGTCTGTGGGTGATGATGATGATGATGACAATGTTGAGTTAGTGGAAGAAGTTTGTAAAGAGGTGTCGGACGATGAGGAGACACAGTTGTCAGACAGTGGTGAAGTTGTTGTTAGGGGAGGAATTCCGAGGGGGGAGCAGACTGAGGAATCGGAGGATGACGAGGTGACTGACTCGAGCTGGGTTGATATTCCGAGTGCTTCTGAGGCGGAGGCGAGTACTGCACCAGAACAGGTTGTAAGAGGCAGTGGTGTGGCCAGAGGGAGAAGCAGGGCCAGAGCTGGTGCATCAGCAGCAACTGTTTCATGTAGTAAAGCTCCCGTGGCGAGGCCTAGATGTTCGCAAGTCTGGAGGTTCTTTAAAGAAAGTGAGGATGACCGACGGACTGTGGTGTGCAACCGGTGCCACACCAGGATCAGCAGGGGTGCCACCACTACTAGCCTAACCACCACCAGCATGCGCAGGCATATGAGTGCTAAACACCCCACTCAATGGAACCAAGGCCGTTCACCACCTCCTGCGGGTCACACCACTGCTCCTTCCCCTGTGTCACTCGCTGCCTCTGCTAGTCAACCCCCTGCCCAGGACCCCGGCACGAGCGCCTCCGCCGGAAAACCACACCTTCGCCTCCACGATCCTCCACAGTGTCCACCAACGTGTCCCAGCGCAGCGTTCAGCTGTCTTTACAGCAGACGCTGGAGCGCAAGAGGAAATACAGTTCCACCCACCCACATGCCCAAGCCCTCAACGTCCACATCTCCAAATTGCTTAGCCTGGAGATGCTGCCTATAGGCTGGTAGAGACCGAGGCCTTTCGCAATCTCATGGCGGTGGCTGCCCCTCGGTATTCGGTCCCCAGCCGCCACTATTTTTCCCGATGTGCCGTCC
>ONZH01025634.1:0-32670 GCA_900303285.1 Rhinella marina | reverse complement strand
CAGACCATTGTGGAGAGAGCGGCACAGCTCGCCATCAAAGTGACGAACCCCTAAGCTAGACTGCGCAGAAAAGATAACGAATAAATATCTCTGTGGTTATTTTTGCTAAATAAAAGTTAAACAAACCCCCAAAAAAATTCATCTGTTCCTGTGCCTGATCCACGCAAGTTGAATCTGTCCCATCCTGAGAATTCCCCCCCAAGGAGTCCCCACTGTAACTAGCTTCCCATACAACTACCTCACCCCCCGACACCTGTGTCTCGCCATTGTCCACCACCTCCTCAGACAACACTGGTAAATCCCCACTGTCAGCACACGGAAACAGCAAAAGTTCTTGCGAATTAGGGCAGAGAATGTTCTGGGCTAGCACATCAGGGAAGGGGTGACTATGGGGTTCCAGGGAGTACGTGACCACATGCAATATACATTTAAAACTCATGCCACACTTGATGTAGCTCATAATTGACAATTGTACCGGTTGATGCTAAATTTTTAATTTGGGGTCCTGCGTCGTCATTCTAACTACATCCGGCTGTTATCACCACCACACACGCTAGCCCAGGGGGCACTCCTCTGGCTCTTCCAGCGAAACCTTCTTCCCCCCAGCCTGCCACCCCACCTACAGGCCCTCTCTCCAAACAAATTACTTCTTTGTCCTATCTTTCTCTCTCTCTCTACAAACTTTTTTTCCGGATAGCTGCCATATACGGTATTAAACTGAGTAGTATACATAGAAGACATACCACATTTCATCAATCTCATAATTTACGACTATACCGGTTGATGCTAAATTTTTAAGTTGGGGTCCTTCGTCGTCATTCTAACTACACCCGGTTGTTGTCACCACCACACACGCTAGCCCAGGGGGCACTCCTCTGGCTGTTCCAGCGAAACCTCCTTCCCCCCAGCCTGCCCCCCAACCTACAGGCCCTCTTTCCAAACAATTTACTTCTTTGTCCTATCTTTCTCTCTCTCTCTACAAACTATTTTTCCGGATAGCTGCCATATACGGTATTAAACTGAGTAGTATACATAGAAGACATACCACACTTGATCAATCTCATAATTTACGACTGTACCGGTTGATGCTAAATTTTTAAGTTGGGGTCCTGCGTCGTCATTCTAACTACACCCAGCTGTTGTCACCACCACACACGCTAGCCCAGGGGGCACTCCTCTGGCTCTTCCAGTGAAACCTCCTTCCTCCCAGCCTGCCCCCCACCTACAGGCCCTCTCTACAAACAATTTACCCGGATAGGGGACGTCTTAGATATTGTACAGATTTTTGTTTGGTTCTTCTTTTATTTCCCTCCTGACCTGTGATAGGCAGAGCATAGACACTTCCCCTTAGCTGCAGTGGGAAAGACACTCCCCTGGCCAGAGCAAGCTCTTTTTCCATTTTCCGTGGTCGAAAAATCCATAAAATATAAAGTCCCAAGATAGGGGACGTATACGGTATTAAACTGAGAAGAATCGATACTGCACCGGCTGATGCTAGAGTATTTCCAAATGCATTCCGGCTGTTGTCACCACCACACACGCTAGCCCAGGGGGCACTCCTCTGGCTCTTCCAGCGAAACCTCCTTCCCCCCCACCTACAGGCCCTCTCTCCAATTTACCCAGGTAGGGGGACGTATTAGATATAGTACTGATTTATTTTTTAGATGCTTGGGAAGCAGCTATGCTCACCACTATACATCCAACAGCCACAGCAACTGATAAGAACAGATACTAAACTTGATTTTAGCTGCAGTGCCAGCATGAGCAGTGGTGTCACCTGCAGGCAGTGATGGACCTTCGTTGCACCTAGTTGGGTGCTTCCCTAACATGTGATGGGTATGTGGCTCGCCTTTCTTGGTCTGGGTGAGCACAATTGCCATGAGGGTAACCACCAGGCTGTTGCCTGAGAATTTGGGGTAATGGTGGGATTAGGCAGCCTCAGAGGCATCCATGCATGCTGCCCCTGCTGTTTCCTGTCCATTTCCGTGGTGTTTCCATCATTTTATGAGGTTTCCAGGTTTTCACCCAGCCTTCCCTAGGCAGAGCCATGGTCCCCTGCAAAAAATACTCGAGTCTCCCATTGACTTCAATGGGGTTCGTTACTCGAAATGAGCACCCGAGCATCGGGAAAAGTTCGACTCGAATAACGAGCACCCGAGCATTTTAGTGCTCGCTCATCTCTAATCATAACTGAATTTGATTAGAGCAGTTTTAGAGGAGTGTAAGAAGCCAGACTGTAGCTTGTTAAGTGAGTGAGATGAGTGGTTAGAGTACAGTTTAAGATGAACATATTGTTTGAGGAGTTTTGATGCAAATAGTAATAACGAAATGGGATGATAGTTGGATAAAGAGGATGGGTCAATGGAATGCTCATGTTTAAAAGAAGAAGGGATTAAGGTGCCTTAAGGCTGGGGAAAGCATGATGTGGAATGGGATTTGGTCAAAGGTGCAAGTGATCAGGTTTTTTCTGGAGAGTAGAGGGGAGAGCTTTTCTTTTGTGATAGTTATGTGGGAAGAGCCATTGTAGGAGGAATTATAAAGAGGTTATGGAGGTGTTGGATAAACCATACTCTGATGTTAATGTTCTGTTTGAAATATGAAGTCCTCAGGAGAGATGAGGAGTGTGGGAGGGGGCACCTGGAAAGTGTAAGGAGTTAAAATCATTAAATATTTGTTTGGGGTTGGTTGTGAGATCAATAACATAAAGTAGTTGTGTTTTGAAAAGTGTCAGTGCAGATTTGAAGTTTAGAACTAGGAGAGTGGGAGAGGTTAAATAGGGAGTAGAGGAGGGTAAAAAATGTTTCAAGTGTGCTTCTCTTTTTGTGGGTGGCTGTGGAGAACTATTGTGGGAAGCCAAAGGATGAAGTGAAAGATGGAGTTTGAAATTAGCTGCATAACTTATTTCATTGGGGATGTTGAAGTGCCCCATGATGATGGTGGAGATTTCAGTTAAGAGGAACAGAAATGGAAGCTAATAGAAGGACAGAATTACAGTTTGGCAAGAAAAGGAGTCCCATGGGAGAGGCAAATAGATCTCTCCTCAGAAAGTTATCACTAAGGCTACTTTCACACTAGCGTTTTTAAATTCCGGTATTGAGTTCCGTTATAGGGGCTCAATACCGGAAAAAAACGCTTCAGTTTTGTCCCCATTCATTGTCAATGGGGACAAAACTGAACTGAAGACAACGGAATGCTCCTGAAAGCATTCCGTTCCGTCTTCAGACCGGAGGACAAACCGCAGCATGCTGCGGTTTGCTCTCCGGTCCAGGCATCCGCACCAAGACGGATCCGGAATGACCCCCAATGCAAGTCAATGGGGACGGATCCGTTTGGTGTGGACACACCAGTAATCCGGATCTGTCCTCCATTGATTTCCAATGGGGGGTCATTCCGGATCCGGCATACATACACACAGACATGCATACATACACACAGACATACAAACAAACATACAGACATACATACAAACATACATACATACATACATACTCACATACTCCCGGACGCCGGCAGAACGTCTTCACGCGCCTCCTGCGCGCTGCGATGACATTTCCCCACTGCGCCCAGCAGAGGGCGCTGTGGGGAATCGTCATCACTGCGCGCAGGAGGCGCGTGAAGACGTTCTGCCGGCGTCCCGGGAGTATGTGAGTATGTATGTATGTTTGTATGTATGTCTGTATGTTTGTTTGTATGTATGTCTGTGTGTTGTTTTAATGTGTGTCATGTGTGGGGCCGGAGCGCTGCTCCGGCTCCACACATGTATAGCGTTAGCACGGATCCGTCGGCACCCTTTAGGTGCCGGATCCGTGCTAACGCTAGTGTGAAAGTAGCCTAAGTCATTTGTGGTGTTACACAGGACTGCAGGTAAATTATACTACATTATCTGTACTCTGAGAGTTATCATTGTGTTTTCTGTATTGTTACATGGGTCTGCAAGTTACATATACTGCATTATCTGTAATGAGAAAGTTATCACTGTGTTATCTGTGATAATGCATAGGACTGCAGATACCATCTATGACATTATCTGTAGGCAAGCCTGAGTTATATACTGCAGACATTGTTAAATATTAGAGATGAGCGAGTAGTGAAATATTCGAAAGTTCGAAATTCGATTCGAATAGACCGCGAAATTCGACTATTCGACCGAATATTGAATCCCATTAAAGTCTATGGGAAAAAAATGCTCGCCACTTGGAAATCTCAATTCGACCACTTGGAGGTCACCAAGTCCACCCTGAAACCTCAGAAAAGGATGCCAACACTGCTGGAATGCAACTAGGACAGCAGGGGAAGCATGTCTGGGTGCATATACGCGCCCAAGTCGCACTATTACGCCACTATCACAGCCTCTCAACAATACACTCCAAACACAATCTAACCTCTCTGTAAAGTGAGACCATACAAGGAAACCTTCTTTCCTCTACATTGCCATGGACCCCAAGCCAAACTAGACAAAAAAGAAGATAAAATTCTGCACCCCTTAAAATCACGTTGCCTATGACAACCACAGATGGCATAGGCAAAGGGGAAAGCAAATAGACCCCACCCCTAAGTGTCATTGTGTGTGTGTGTGTGTGTGTGTGTGTGTGAGATGTGGTCAGACATGTCTTCTTTAAAATGTAAAAACAACTCAAACACATGCAGAAGCCTTAAAATGCCCAAATTGTTGGCGCTTGAGATGTCAGTGACCCGACCTGGCCCAGTGTCATGTCTAGCAGGTAAAGCAGTGGGGATGTTGAGAGATGCGTAGGACCGCAAAAGGCAGGAAGAGGCCGTGGGCTGGCCAGAGGCTCATGGAGAAGGCAGGCTAGAGCCCGCAGGGCCGCATCTCTTCCCTATAACAGGCCCCCACACAAAGCTCTCCCATCGAGGGCTCTTAGGTCCTTGTTGTGAAAATATTTTAATGAGTGCGCAAAGTTAGCTTGAGGTGAGCCCTCGAAAAAATTATATGGAGGCCCAAGAGGTGAGCCCTCGAAAAAATTAAGTGGAGGCCAAAGAGGCGAGACCTCTTAAAAATTGTATTAAGGCCCAAGAGGTGAGCCATAATAAAAATTGTTTGTAGGCCCAAGAGGTGAGACCTCTTAAAAATTGTTTGTAGGCCCAAGAGGTGAGCCATGAGAAAAATTGTTTGTAGGCCCAAGAGGTGAGACCTCATAAAAATTATGTGGAGGCCCAAGAGGTGAGACCTCTTAAAAATTATGTGGAGGCCCAAGAGGTGAGACCTCTTAAAAATTATGTGGCGGCCCAAGAGGTGAGACCTCTTAAAAATTTTGTGGAGGCCCAAGAGGTGAGACCTCTTAAAAATTATGTGGAGGCCCAAGAGGTGAGACCTCTTAAAAATTATGTGGAGGCCCAAGAGGTGAGACCTCTTAAAAATTATGTGGAGGCCCAAGAGGTGAGACCTCTTAAAAATTATGTGGAGGCCCAAGAGGTGAGACCTCTTAAAAATTTTGTGGAGGCCCAAGAGGTGAGACCTCTTAAAATTATGTGGAGGCCCAAGAGGTGAGACCTCTTAAAAATTATGTGGAGGCCCAAGAGGTGAGACCTCTTAAAAATTATGTGGAGGCCCAAGAGGTGAGACCTCTTAAAAATTATGTGGCGGCCCAAGAGGTGAGACCTCTTAAAAATTTTGTGGAGGCCCAAGAGGTGAGACCTCTTAAAAATTATGTGGAGGCCCAAGAGGTGAGACCTCTTAAAAATTATGTGGAGGCCCAAGAGGTGAGACCTCTTAAAAATTATGTGGAGGCCCAAGAGGTGAGACCTCTTAAAAATTATGTGGAGGCCCAAGAGGTGAGACCTCTTAAAAATTATGTGGAGGCCAAGAGGTGAGACCTCGATAAAATTATGTGGAGGCCAAAGAGGTGAGACCTCTTAAAAATTGTATTAAGGCCCAAGAGGTGAGCCATAATAAAAATTGTTTGTAGGCCCAAGAGGTGAGACCTCTTAAAAATTGTTTGTAGGCCCAAGAGGTGAGCCATGAGAAAAATTGTTTGTAGGCCCAAGAGGTGAGACCTCTTAAAAATTATGTGGAGGCCCAAGAGGTGAGACCTCTTAAAAATTATGTGGAGGCCCAAGAGGTGAGACCTCTTAAAAATTATGTGGAGGCCCAAGAGGTGAGACCTCTTAAAAATTATGTGGCGGCCCAAGAGGTGAGACCTCTTAAAAATTTTGTGGAGGCCCAAGAGGTGAGACCTCTTAAAAATTATGTGGAGGCCCAAGAGGTGAGACCTCTTAAAAATTATGTGGAGGCCCAAGAGGTGAGACCTCTTAAAAATTATGTGGAGGCCCAAGAGGTGAGACCTCTTAAAAATTATGCGGAGGCCCAAGAGGTGAGACCTCTTAAAAATTTGTGGAGGCCCAAGAGGTGAGACCTCTTAAAATTATGTGGAGGCCCAAGAGGTGAGACCTCTTAAAAATTATGTGGAGGCCCAAGAGGTGAGACCTCTTAAAAATTATGTGGAGGCCCAAGAGGTGAGACCTCTTAAAAATTATGTGGAGGCCCAAGAGGTGAGACCTCTTAAAATTATGTGGGGCCCAAGAGGTGAGACCTCTTAAAAATTTGTGGAGGCCCAAGAGGTGAGACCTCTTAAAAATTATGTGGAGGCCCAAGAGGTGAGACCTCTTAAAAATTATGTGGAGGCCCAAGAGGTGAGACCTCTTAAAAATTATGTGGAGGCCCAAGAGGTGAGACCTCTTAAAAATTATGTGGAGGCCCAAGAGGTGAGACCTCTTAAAAATTATGTGGAGGCCCAAGAGGTGAGACCTCGATAAAATTATGTGGAGGCCCAAGAGGTGAGACCTCTTAAAAATTATGTGGAGGCCCAAGAGGTGAGACCTCTTAAAAATTATGTGGCGGCCCAAGAGGTGAGACCTCTTAAAAATTATGTGGAGGCCCAAGAGGTGAGACCTCTTAAAAATTATGTGGAGGCCCAAGAGGTGAGACCTCGATAAAAATTATGTGGAGGCCCAAGAGGTGAGACCTCTTAAAAATTATGTGGAGGCCCAAGAGGTGAGACCTCTTAAAAATTATGTGGCGGCCCAAGAGGTGAGACCTCTTAAAAATTATGTGGAGGCCCAAGAGGTGAGACCTCGATAAAATTATGTGGAGGCCCAAGAGGTGAGACCTCTTAAAAATTATGTGGAGGCCCAAGAGGTGAGACCTCTTAAAAATTATGTGGCGGCCCAAGAGGTGAGACCTCTTAAAAATTATGTGGAGGCCCAAGAGGTGAGACCTCTTAAAAATTATGTGGAGGCCCAAGAGGTGAGACCACGATAAAATTATGTGGAGGCCCAAGAGGTGAGACCTCTTAAAAATTATGTGGAGGCCCAAGAGGTGAGACCTCTTAAAAATTTTGTGGAGGCCCAAGAGGTGAGCCATAAATATATAAATTTTTTTATTTACGGAGCAATTCTACAGCGGTTAAGGAGGAGGAGGAGGAGGTGGAGGAGGAAATGGCACTTCATACAGATGGCACTTCACTTTTGGCTGCTTTCCACTGTTGGAGAAGCAAAGTCCGGGTCAATCCACTTGCTGTTCATTTTGATTAGCGTCAGCCTGTCGGCACTGTCGGTTGACAGGCGGCTGCGCTTATCGGTTATAATGCCCCCGGCTGCGCTGAACACCCTTTCTGATAGCACGCTGGCGGCAGGGCAGGCAAGCACCTCCAAGGCGTACAGGGACAGTTCCAGCCACGTGTCCAACTTGGCGACCCAGTAAGTGTAGGAGGCCTCTCCTCTCTGCCGCCAGCGATGGTGGGTGGGAAAATCTCCATCATGTTCTGCACGAGTTCCCTCTGGTATTCCAGCAATCGATTCGTCCTCTCCTCTACCGGAATAAAAGAGGAGATGTTATCTTTATACCGGGGGTCCAGGAGTGCGAAGACCCAGTACAGTTTGTTCTCCACTATCCGGACAACACGTGTGTCCCGGGAAAAGCAGCCCAGCATGAAGTCAGCCATGTGTGCCAGACTCTGAATAGGCATGACCTCACTGCCCCCACCAGAAGGATCACTTGCCATTTCCTCCTCTTCCTCTTCCGCCTCCTCTCCGCCCCATCCGCGCTGAACCAATGGGACGCACACAGCCTGACTGCTACCCTCGCCGCCAGCATCCTCCTCCTCTTCCACAGCCACCTCCACGTCGTCCTCCTCCTCCTCATCCTCCTCCTCCTGCAACTGCCACCGTGAAGCAGACAAAAGTGTGGTCTGACTGTGTAGCTCCGTTGCGTCTCCTCCTACCAACGTCTCCTCTGCGTGCAATGCGTTCTCCCTTATTGCGATGAGTGATTCTTTAAGGACGCATAGGAGCGGGATGGTTACGCTCACTATAGCGTCCTCGCTGCTGACCTTCTTGGTGGACTCCTCAAAGATACGCAGTACATCGCATATGTCTGCCATCCATGGCCACTCGTGGTTGGCAAACTGAGGGAGCTGAGTTGGAGGCACGCGTGGATTCATAATCTGGTACTCCATCAATGCTCTCTGCTGCTCACACACCCTGGCCAACATGGAATAGGTGGAATTCCAGCAGGTTGGCAGGTCGCACAACAGCCGATGTTCAGGCAAATGGAGGCGTTGCTGGAGTTTTTTTAAGCTAGCAGCAGCTACAGTTGACTTCCGAAAGTGAGCGCACAAGCGCCGCACTTTCACCAGTAACTCTGCCAGGTTGGGGTAAGTCTTTAGAAATTTTTGGACTACCAGAATAAAAACGTGGGCCAGGCATGGTACGTGATTGAGTTCGGCAAGCTCCAGAGCCGCCACCAGGTTACGGCTGTTATCGCACACGACCATGCCTGGTCCTAGCTGCAGCGGCGACAGCCACATCTCCGTCTGCTGCAATATGGCGTCCCTCACCTCTGGGGCGCTGTGCTTCCTGTCGCCCAAGCTGATGAGCTTTAGCACCGCCTGCTGACGTCTCCCCGCGCCAGTGCTGCAACGCTTCCAGCTAGCGGCTGAGGGCGATGTTAAGGCAGAGGAGGAGGAGGAGGAGGAGGGGGGTTTATCAGAACCCATGCTGGCAATCTTGGGCGGGGGTGGTAGGTAGGCCGTCTCTGTTTGCGACCCCGTCCCCGCTTCCACTACATTCACCCAGTGTGCCGTCAAAGAGATGTATCGTCCCTGGCCGCAAGCGCTTGTCCACGAGTCGGTGGTCAAGTGGACCTTTGCGCTGATTGCGTACCTCAGGGCCCGCCTGATGTTACGCGACACGTGCTGGTGCAGGGCGGGGACGGCACTCCGGGAAAAGTAGTGGCGGCTGGGGACGGAATAGCGAGGTGCGGCAGCCGCCATCAGGTCGCGGAAGGCCTGCGTCTCCACAAGCCTAAACGGCAACATCTCCAGGGCCAGCAGTTTGGAGATGTGGCAGTTTAAGGCTTGAGCTTGGGGGTGACTCGAGGCGTACTTCCGCCTGCGGTCGAACGCCTGCGAGATGGACAGTTGTTGGGACGAGGAGTGTGAAGGTGCAGGCGAAGAGGCGGGGGAAGGGGAGGCTGAAGGAGAAGGCCCCAAAGTAGCCGAGGCAGAGGCAGATGTGGAGGTGTCCTGGCTGGAGGTCTGGACCGCAGTGGCAGCACACAACAAAGGGGAAGAGGCAGTGGCAGGAAGACCGGGCGCAGGTTGTATTGCGTTTGCTCTCTCCCACTCAGCCCAGTGCTTGACTTCCAAGTGACGCCGCATGCCTGAAGTGGTCAGATTGCTCTTCTCAGAGCCCCTACTCAGTTTTGAGTGGCAGAGTGTGCAAACCGCGCTCAGTTTGTCATCCGCACAAACATTAAAAAATCTCCACACCACAGAAGTACGAGGCCTCGATGGGGGAGCTTCGCGCGACTGCCCGCTGCCGGGAACAGCTTCGGCCCTGCTGGCTGTGGCCTCACTTCTCTGTCTGGACTGTCCTCTGCCTCTGGACATCCCTCTGCCTGTGGACATCCCTCTGCCTCTGGACATCCCTCTGCCTCTGGACATCCCTCTGCCTCTTGCTGCCTTTTTCGGTGCTGCGCAGACCACCACCTCTCCACTGCTTTCCCCGCTGGACATCACCCCTGGCCAAGTGGGGTCGGTCATTTCGTCATCCACCACTTCCTCTTCCACTTCCTCACTCTGCTCCTCCTCCTGCCCACTGGACATTCCAACAGCCTCCCTTGATGGCAACTGCGTCTCATCATCATCATCGCTCATGATAACAGATGCTGGTTCAGGGTCCACATCAGCAGGAGATGGCGAAAACTCAAGTGTTTGGGCATCACTACAAACAAATTCCTCTGCTAGCTCCTGGGATTCTTCCGGCACATCTGAAAAAGGACCCGAAAAAAGCTCCTGGGAGGGGTCAATGGTGGGATGACTCTGTTGGCCAGGTGTGGAAGAAGGAGGGTCAGAGTGAGACTGTGTGGATGACTAGCTGGTGGACAACTGTGTGGAAGCGCTATCGGCTATCCATTGCACCACCTGTTCAACCTGCTCAGGCCTCAACAGCGGTGTAACCCGCCCCCTGCTTAACTGTCCCATAAAGGCAGGGATTCTGGATGAGTGGGATCCTGGCTGACCCTCACCAGCACGCATTGTATCCCCACTGGCTTCAACAAGGCCACCAACAGCATTTCCGCGCCCCCGTCCTCGTCCACGTCCGATTCCGCTAGCCCTCCTCCGCATTTTATTTTTTTTGTTACAATATTTTGCCTTCACAGCCGTGTACAAACAGATCAGACGGTGTGTATGAACACTACGTATATACAATTATTTTGCAAGAGAACGCAAAGTACAGGTGCCAATGAAAAGGCTTTTTTTTAAATATATTTCTAGGTATACAGCCGTATACAAACAGATCAGACGGTGTGTATGAACACTACGTATATGCAATTATTTTGCAAGAGAACGCAAAGTACAGGTGCCAATGAAAAGGCTTTTTTTTAATATATTTCTAGGTACACAGCCGTGTACAAACAGATCAGACGGTGTGTATGAACACTACGTATATACAATTATTTTGCAAGAGAACGCAAAGTACAGGTGCCAATGAAAAGGCTTTTTTTTTAAATATATTTCTAGGTACACAGCCGTGTACAAACAGATCAGACGGTGTGTATGAACACTACGTATATACAATTATTTTGCAAGAGAACGCAAAGTACAGGTGCCAATGAAAAGGCTTTTTTTTTATATTTCTAGGTACATAGCCGTGTACAAACAGATCAGACGGTGTGTATGAACACTACGTATATACAATTATTTTGCAAGAGAACGCAAAGTACAGGTGCCAATGAAAAGGCTTTTTTTTTTTATATTTCTAGGTACACAGCCGTGTACAAACAGATCAGACGGTGTGTATGAACACTACGTATATACAATTATTTTGCAAGAGAACGCAAAGTACAGGTGCCAATGAAAAGGCTTTTTTTTAAATATATTTCTAGGTACACAGCCGTGTACAAACAGATCAGACGGTGTGTATGAACACTACGTATATACAATTATTTTGCAAGAGAACGCAAAGTACAGGTGCCAATGAAAAGGCTTTTTTTTAAATATATTTCTAGGTACACAGCCGTGTACAAACAGATCATTCGGTGTGTATGAACACTACGTATATACAATTATTTTGCAAGAGAACGCAAAGTACAGGTGCCAATGAAAAGGCTTTTTTTTTTTATATATTTCTAGGTACACAGCCGTGTACAAACAGATCAGACGGTGTGTATGAACACTACGTATATACAATAATTTTGCAAGAGAACGCAAAGTACAGGTGCCAATGAAAAGGCTTTTTTTTTTAAATATATTTCTAGGTACACAGCCGTGTACAAACAGATCAGACGGTGTGTATGAACACTACGTATATACAATTATTTTGCAAGAGAACGCAAAGTACAGGTGCCAATGAAAAGGCTTTTTTTTTTATATATTTCTAGGTACACAGCCGTGTACAAACAGATCAGACGGTGTGTATGAACACTACGTATATACAATAATTTTGCAAGAGAACGCAAAGTACAGGTGCCAATGAAAAGGCTTTTTTTTTTAAATATATTTCTAGGTACACAGCCGTGTACAAACAGATCAGACGGTGTGTATGAACACTACGTATATACAATTATTTTGCAAGAGAACGCAAAGTACAGGTGCCAATGAAAAGGCTTTTTTTTTTTATATTTCTAGGTACACAGCCGTGTACTAACAGGTCAGACGGTGGGTATTTACACCTGGTATACAAAAAGGGTATTGCAGGCACACAGAACCCAGAACACTAGAGCCAAAGAAACTGTATTTAAAAAAAAAAATGTACACAGCCGTATACTGCCAGAAGATCAGATGGTGCATATACACACTAGGTATATAACAGGGTTTTGCAGCCAAAAAAAACGCAGAACAGTAGTGCCAAATATAGTTTGGTATGTAGCAGAGCACCTAATACACCACTAATGCCTCTCTCTGTCCCTACTCCAGCAGCTATCCCTGAATACAGCAACCGTTCTCTGCAGACTGTATATTGTAGTAAAGCTATCACTGTACTGCACTATAGTAGCCCTGATAAGGGCTTTTAATCACGCTCCTGCCTGTCCAACAGCTAAAACCTATCTGTCCCTTCTCCAGCCTCTGTCCCTGACTAAGTTCACGCAGCATATGCGAACAAGCAGGAAGAGCTGAGTTTTTAATATTCGAGGTCACATGGTTTTTCCAGCCAATCCATGTAGACGCTGTTTTCGCGCTGCCAGCGTGCTCCGCGGGCCTGTCATACCCCCCCGCATGTTGATTGGTGGAAAAAGAGCGCCAGGGAAGGTGGGAGGGGAAACGAATTCTAAGTGCGCCATCGCCGTTATACTCGATTGAAATCGAGTATGCCGAATAGCGTAGTATTCGATCGAATACCGGCTCGATCGAACACTACTCGCTCATCTCTATTAAATATATGACACAGTAAAATGTTCATGATATATGAAGATTATACTGTATACTATCCTTTTTTACAGTTGTAAAATTGTTTACGCTACACAAATAAAGATTATGGGTACAGTTGCATCAAACAATACTTACCTTTACTGCCGTTGTAGTATCTCTTGCACTCAGGTAAAATAAGGTCACTCAGTTCTGAATTATTAAAAAGCACATACTTCAGATATCTAAAACGCCAGGAATAAGACCAAGATCTAAGAATTTCCAAGGTTTAGGTAAACATAAGAAGTGAAAAAAAGAATCCAAACATTAATTTAATATGAACCTGAGTCAGGAAGGGTGGTGGAAATGTAACAGTTCATATGCACATAAAGTGAAATACCACATAAAGTACTTCCAAATGTTCAAAATGTATCTGCTTATGGACAACCACATTAGGTTCTTAGACGATGTTAGCAAATCACACTGAACTATCAATCTATAAAGATAATTTCACATCTTGAAATGGTGATTAAAATATTGTTTGTACCACTATTTTGTTTATTTACATGCAAAAGTATCAGGTTTACTCAAATGCACAATTTTATGCAAAAAATATTTTGGCATGGTCGTGTACACAAGTATATACAAATATGCAAAGACATACAAATGCAAATATCATATATACATTCATGTGTGGTTCATAAGGTCCAAGACATTGGTGGTCATTTATCAAAAAGCAAGGCTTTGAATAGGACATAGCCATCCCATTGAAGTGAATGGGGACGGCGGAGTTGTAATTACACCTGCTTGTCGCTGCAATGTTGATGATGAGCAAGTAAACAGTGAAGAGAACCTATTGCTCATGTAACTCTAGTGCGCTGTACTTCTTCCTGGGTCAGACAGGGTACTTTTAATGGGGAATTTACTTTTATATTCTGCATTTCATCTGACAGTTTATTTTCCAGACATGCAGGCATTTATTTTAGGCATGCAACTAGCAATGATGAGTCGAGTGTGAGCATGCGTTGCGAGCAGTCAGGGACGTTGCTATGAGTCTGGGGAGGGTGACATAAGTGATGACCAGGCAGTAGTGGGTGATGATGTAGCCGATCGTACAACGGAGCTGGATGAAGTGGGGGCGTCATCATCATCGGGGGTAAGGGTGGCAGCAGGTCTGTGAGATAGCAGCAGGGTGGAACCTGGCCAATGAGCCAGTAGGGTGGAAGCAGTGGGAGATCTGGAGCCAAATGTGCCCAGGGTATACCGTCTGCTACTTAGGAGGAGCCTACTTGTCAAAGTAAACAACTAACGGGGCATGGGTTCATAAAGGCAGCGGCTGGCAATCAGTATGGAGTGGTGGGGTTATAATGCCATACTCGGCTTTATAGGAATTAAGTCGTTGGAGGTTGCTAGCGTGGCGGTATGCAGAATATGTGGGCAGAAGGTGAAACGCAGTCAGGGTGCTAATGTTGGCACCATGGTACTGCGTCAACACATCACCAAGGAGTGGCTTGGGAAAACTGTAGAACTACTGTAGGGGTACAACCTAACACAGCAACTGCTGCATCTCCCAGTGGCCTGCACACCTTCTCCATCTGTCAGGGCTCCTCAACCTCAGCAGAAGGAAGCTGTCATTCCTTCCCTTCATCTATTGCTCCTGATGCTCCTCCTCCTCTTATTCTTCATCACGTGTTTCACCAGCAATCGGTCACCTAGGCAATTGTAAAGAGACATCATTATGCGTGCACTTATCCAATGGCGCAGAAGTTGCTTTTTCTACAGTCCCACCATTTCCATATTGTGGACTCTGAACATTTCAGAGAACTGATGACTTTTGTCGAGCAAAGGTGGAGAGTCCTAAGCCATCATTACTTCTCTAAAAAAGCTGTACCAGCCTTGCAATATGTAGAGCAGAAGGTGGATCAGTCTGTGAGCTTGTTGGCATATGGTACAGTTTGTGCCAGTGCTTATGTATGGAGCTGTGACTCTGGTTAAGGACAATAAATCTCCTTTATAGCTTACTGGGTAAATGTGGTCATGGGTCACCTAAAACGATAAATATCAATTGATGATCATTCATTTTTGTTGAAATCAACTTTAGACTAATGTGTATGACCAGCATTACACACAGCTAGTAATGATGCAGAGTTGTGTATAAATGATATATCAATATAGCTAAAGGTATTCAAGATAAGTATACTAAATTCCTGTGTATTTTTGTCAGTGAAAGGAAATACTGTTGGCAAGCAGACTACATTATATTACAGATTCTTGACAGTGTCCTTATACTGTAAGTGGCTAAATGTGTATAAACGTGTATAAAGAAGAAATAAGATGAACAGCAACACTTGGCCTTATCTTTGACATCCAGATGTTTAGGAGACTAACGTGACAAAATGGCATTTGGGTAGAAATACTCTTTTAAAAGATTGTAAATTATGTTTAATGTTGCCTAAACTGACATATATGTTGGGTAAAAGCCCAGCATTTTCATTATATCTGTTACTGATCTGTTCTTTACTTTTAAATCATGATATCCAGTTTACATATTACACTGTGTTATTCATATTTGGATGTTACCTGCACTCTTAGTGCACAAGTAGTTTTATAATGCAAGAGAAAAGATTGTCAAAAATAGCCTACTATTCAAATCAAATGTTCATATTAAACTTTGATTTCAATTGTCTTTTTGATGCTTGTTTTAATTTTGCATATGGAATCACCGTGAAGATTTTCATTACAAACAATAACACCTGCATCAGATTAAATCTGCTTGTTAGTATCCAGGTAAAAAGGAGTTATCACACCTTGGAGAGCTGTTGCAACAAGTGGACTGACATGAATCATGGATCCAACACCAGAGATGTCAATTGAAAAAAAGGAGAGGATTATCAAATTCCTTAAAGTGGGTAAATCATCATGCAGTGTTGCACAAGATGTTGGTTGTTCTCAGTCAGTTGTGTCTAAAACCTGGACCAAGTACAAACAACATGGGAAGGTGGTTAAAGGCAAGCATACTGGTAGACCAAGGAGGACATCAAAGCGTCAAGACAGAAAACTTAAAGCAATATACCTTGAAAACAGAAAATGTACAACAAAACAAATGAGGAACAAATGGGAGGAAACTGGAGTCAACGTCTGTGACCAAACTGTAAGAAACCGCCTAAAGGAAATGGGATTTACATACAGAAAAGCTAAAAGAAAGCCATCACTAACACCTAAACAGAAAAGAACAAGGTTACAATGGGCTAAGGAAAGGCAATCATGGACTGGATGAAAGTCATATTCAATGATGAATCTCGAATCTGCATTGGGCAAGGTGATGCTGGAACTTTTGTTTGGTGCCGTTCCAAAGAGATTTATGCAGACGACTGTCTGAAGAAAACATGCAAATTTCCACAGTCATTGATGATATGGGGCTGCATGTCAGGTAAAAGCACTGGGGAGATGGCTGTCATTGCATCTTCAATAAATGCACAAGTTTACATTGACATTTTGGACAATTTTCTTATCCCATCTATCGAAAGAATGCTTAGGGATGATGAAATCATTTTTCAAGAAGATAATGCATCTTGCCATAGAGCAAAAACTGTGAAAACATTCACAGCAAACAGTCCGGATCTCAATCCAATTGAAAATCTGTGGTGGAAGTTAAAGAAAATGGTCCATGACAAGGCTCCAACCTGCAAAGCTGATCTGGCAACAGCAATCAGAGAAAGCTGGAGCCAGATTGATGAAGAGTACTGTTTGTCACTCATTAAGTCAATGCCTCAGAGACTGCAAGCAGTTATAAAAGCCAGAGGTGATGCAACAAAGTACTAGTGGTGTGTTGGAGTGTTATTTTGTTTCTTTGTTTTTCATGATTCCATAATTTTTCCTCAGAATTGAGTGATTCTATAATGTATTCCCTGTGCTTGTTCTAAAAATGTAACTGTTACTGGCTACCACAATTATTTTTCTTGATTTATTTTAGTATTTCTTAAAGCCAGAAAGTTACCATTTGAAATGCCTTTAGTTTTTTGTCATGTCTGTTATCTGTTTTTTTTTTCCAACAAAATTAAACAACTGAAGAAACATCATCAGAGACTAGTGATTCCATAATTTTTGCCAGGGATTGTATTAGAAAGAAAAAAATATATAAAAATTTTGCATAGACATAACTATTCAACCTTTTGCTATGACATTTGAAATTTATGTCTGGGGGACTCCCATTACTCTTGATCATCTTTGAGATGTTTCTACACTTTGACTGAAGTCCACCTGGGCAAATAAAGTTGATTGGACACGATTTGGAAAAATATGTTTTTGTCTATATATATTATTATATTGTCTATAATATTATATATAAGGTCTCACAGCTGACAGTGTATATAAAAGAAAAAAACAAGCCACGAGGAGGAAAGAACTACCTGCATTACCAAAGACATAATTTTGTGGAGCCACAGATCTGGAGAAGGGTATAAATAAATTTCTTCTGCACTGAAAGTTTCCAAGAGCACAGTGGCCTTCATAATTCTTAAATGGAAGAGGTTTGGAACTAACGTGACTCTTCCTATAGCTGGCCGTCCCACCAAACTAAGTAATCAGTGGAGAAGGGCTCCAAAGATCCTACGTGCAGATGTGAGAAACTTCCAGAAGGTCAACAAATCGCTGCATCATTTCAACAATCTTGCCAGAGTGGTCAGAAAGAAGCCTCTCCTCAATAAAAGACAAATAAAAGTTTGCTAAATAGCACCTAAATGAAAGATTTTTTGGTTTGATGAAACCAAGGTTAAACTTTTTGTCCTCAATTCTAAGGGCCATCTTTTATGGAAACCAGACACTTCCCAATATCATCCCTACAATGAAGCATGGTGGTGGCAGCATCATGTTGTGGGGATGTTTTTCAGCAGCTTGGTCAGGGAGAATGCTCAGAGTTAAGGGAAAGCTGAATAGAGCAAAATACAGAGACATTCTTAAAGAAAACCAGATCCAGAGTGTTCTGGACCTAAACCTGGGCTGAAGTTTTACTTTCCAAAAAGACAATGACCCTTAGCACACAGTCAAGACAACACAGGAGTGGCTTGCAGATAATTCTGTGAATGTCCTTGAGTGGCCCAGACAGAGCCTTGATGAACCTAATCGAAAATGTCTGAGAGACCTTAAAATGTCTGTCCACCAATGATCCCCATCCAACCCGACAGAGCTTAAGAGGATCTGCTGAGAAAAATGGCACAAAATCCAGATGTGCAACTGTAAACCTTGCAGGGCCATACCCAAATAAAAATTGGAGGCTTCTCATTATGGGTATTGTGCGCAGAATAAGGATGGAAAATCTGAGCTTAATTTTTTAACTTAATTTACAAAATTTTGATTTTGCTGCTTTGCCGAATTTCACAAAGAAATTTGCTTTGTGATGAACTTTGTCACGAAGCGCATTTCTCAGTAAGTAGCAGGCACAATGACGATTATACCGACCCCCACCCCATCATTGAACCCCTCAGATGCTGTGTTCATCACTGATTGCATCTCAGATTAAAAATGAGGGCTTTCAGGGGTTAATTAGTTAAAAAAGAAAATTAATAATACTCACCTTATCCATTTGATAGCAAAGAGGCCACAGCATGATGAACTCATTACGCACGCCAGTGTGATGTCGTCAAGATTTTGTGCGGGATCTTCAATCAAGATGTGATGCTATTTTACTATATTTTCCATGCTGACCTGTGAATTCAGAACTGGATCCTAATAGAATTTCTATGTTGTTATGGTTGGCACAGTCTTCAGATACTAATGACATAACCTAAAAAGCAAACAGCATTGCAGTGTATCATCCATTTAGATATCAGACCTAGTTGGACTTGTGAACTATTATTCGTCTGATGGTGTTATGCTGATTGCAGCTTGGGTACAACTCTACATAGAACATAGGC
Organism: Rhinella marina; assembly: GCA_900303285.1. NCBI lineage: Eukaryota > Metazoa > Chordata > Amphibia > Anura > Bufonidae > Rhinella > Rhinella marina. Next base: position 13,892 of record ONZH01025634.1, on the reverse strand, counting down.
CTTATTGGCTACTAAACCACACTGGTAAGATTGTTCACCAGGCCCAGAGCACATCCTCACATACAAATAATCCATACTCAGTACAAAGACCTGAACTTGTGAAAGCAAAAGCAAATGTTGGTCTTTTTTCCTTTTGCAGGTTTCCCCTTTAGCTTAGTAGGGGGATTATTTAACAGCACCATTCAGGTTAAGGAATTTTTGAGTGCATGTTTAGCTCCACAACTCTGGTCACAAGCTGAATTTCTAATTTTTGTCTGGAGTGACCATTTATTTGTATTTTACCTCAATTTAACTGTACAAAGAATAAGTGTTTTAAGAATATAGTTTTAGTACTTCAAACTTTTTGCACAAACTTTTGCCAGTTTACCGTACGTGTGTTACAAATAGGAAACCAGCTTTTGTACTCCCTGAAGGCTCCTTTACACTGAACAATTTAGCAGATGATTGTTGGGAAGGAAGTGTTCCTTCCCAGCAAGTGCCTACTCGTCAGTGAAGGAGACCTCCACAGCATGGAGAAGAGTATGAAGAGGAGTGATTGTTCATCCCCATACAGAATCATTGTTTGCCAGCAGCAGAGTATGTTAATCTGCTGCCTGCAAACACTGATTTTGTTTGAATTAAAGGGATGTAAGATACGTTTACCACTTTTCCTATACCCCTCCCTCCTTAACCCTCAATAAGACACAAAGACCTCATTACTGGTGTAAAGGCTGTACTGGCTGATTTTATTAACAGATAACCATTATAACATTCTTTATATTCATAACTTGCATATAACAGAAAAAATACCCAAACATTACAATGTAACCCCTGATAGTGAGGGATCCTAGAAGGCAGCCCAAAGATTCCTCTTGGTTTCCATCCTCACTTGAATTCCACCTTACCCTTGGCCGCACTCACCGACCCAAGGGCACCAAAACATCATGCCCCCTGCAGGCCTTCTAGTCCTAACAGGAGGCCCAAGCCTTCAACTCACCAAACCTCATAAGAAGCATGCCCCAAAGGTTCATGCAACTATTCCAAAATTTTTCTACCTCCCAGTATCCCTTTTTACCTGTCCTACGCTATGACAATCCCTACGCTTATAAACAATATATAAAACCGGGCGGGTGGGTGGGAACTTTCACAAGAAGAATGGGTAACTCCTCCCCTACTACACTTAAATACTGCCCGCCATCTTGGCTGCCCCACCCTAGCCTCCACCAATCCCCATTTAGGCTGATTCAAATAATTTAACCCCTTCGTTGCCACCTACTTACCGCATTACACTACGGCTGTACCCCGCTCCATTGATCTTTGCCTGTACAAAAAAATCTAATTGCCCGCTGAACAAGCCTCTCTCATTTATTGGGTAGTCGGCAGCACAGTTACATCAGCAGATAATCCCTAACAAGTGTCTATGACCATTTGTTAGTGACTTTCTGGCCAATTCAAAGAGCATTTCAAGGAGCCTTGAATTGATACAGATAATAAGTATCTGAAGTATATCTGCAAAATGTAATGCCTTGAGAAAGCATCAGACGACATTGCTGTCTGCATTATGCTGATTCCCTGTATGACCAGTGAATTGTGTTATGTTTGGTCAATAAAAAAATCTAAGAAAGTTAGTGAGTGCCATTGATCATCTCGTATTTTGGATTTCAAATTTAACACATTACTTGCTATTTGCCAGTGCCTGGATTCACATGACCAATTTTATTCTATGGAAATATACAAGCCATTTTAGGGTCTGCTCACTATAATAATGAGGTCATAAGAGGGTTCTCTTTTTTATCACTGCTGAACAAACGTTGTCACTTTCAAACTGAAATGAATTGTGAAAAATTATGATTTAGGCTAGCCAGTGAATTAGTTTAACCACATTAAAAACTTTTGGCGAAAAATCTTCGCAGTTCACATGTGTTCTTATGCTATTCATTGAGCAATGATGACTTTAAAAGCAATTCCAAGTTCATTACTAAAATACATGGAGCAGAGAACTAAAGAAAAAAAAGAAAACCATCGATGAATTAATAGTTTTGATTAAACTATATAACACAGCCAATGCTGCCCAGCTGAAGAAAACTTTTTTAACAGACCCCTTCTTATACTACTTAGGAAATATATTAGCTGCCAGATGATGAAATAACTCTTGAATGCTTTTCTCTCAAAGGTTCCTTTCAGATGTGTTCAATTTTACTCTTTGGGAGGAAGAAAGAAAATATCCACTAACTTTACGATGTACAAATCATAAAACTAAGCAGTGTCAACACTCAGACTTTAAATCTAACAAATAAAATAAACTCTACACGCCAGCAACAGATGCAATATTTCTGAAATTTTACTCAAAATATTTTGTTCGAGTCATCGCTGTGATGAGTTACCTATTCCATCATTAACTATTTAAGGGAATACATTTAAAAGTGTGTGTGGGCAAAAATTTCTGCCAAAGAGCTGGCATCAAATTTAACTCATATTACTGCTTTTACTCATAGTTATTGCTCATGATAAAAATGCATCCATTGTGTTCGTTGTAGACCAGTTGGACTATTACAGTTGTTTTTTTTTTTAATTAGGCTGATAAGTTGTTACATTCAATAGACTCATAGAAATACATCAGCAATTTACTTTGGTGGTAAAAAATAGTTGATATATTATGTATGTTCCTTGGAAACCTATGAATGTGCATTGCAAATCATAACGCAGAATTTGGAACATGCCATCTGTACCCTGACCACAACTTTAAATGATGGTTTAAGTTTCATAGCTTATGTCTTCACTGATTCACTTTAATTAACATATTCATAAAATACACAGTTCTTGTGAATTTCTTATTTTAAATAAAATCTAGTATTATAAAAGCTTTTGGGGAAGATTTGTCAATGGACTTTGCCTTATTTACACCATTAAAAAGCAGCATATTATGTCTATTGCTATATTTGTGCTATAATTTGTGACTTTTTACACTTCTAATCAAAAGTGGCATCAAAAGTGGATCTGGCTTAGACTACTGTCACACTTGCATTTTTAATTCTGGTATTGAGATCCAGCAGAAGATCTCAATACTGGAATTAAATGCCATACTGCCATACTGTTTTGATTTTGCCCATCAGGATGCATCGGTTCCGTTAGGATATGGTTGTGTGAAATCAAAACGGGAAAAAAATGGATCAGTCATTAAATACATTTAAAGTCAATAGGTGATGGATCTGTTTTCAGTGCCAGATTTGTTTATTTCCATTTTTATGACCGGACACAAAACCATAGCTTGCAGCGGTATTGTGTCCGGTCATAAAATGGAATGCTGCCAAAACGTAAGACATTCTGATGCATCCTGAACTGATCTCATTCTATTCAGAATACATGAGGATTAAGCGGAAACTTTTTTTTTATGGTACTCCTGTGCTGGATTTCAATAAAACAACAACGAAAGTGTTGTTGGAAGCCTTAGCTGGAGGGCAGGTCCAGTTGCAGCCTAACAGATTTACTATAGTTTACACCAGACTTTATCCACATTTATCTGAGATGTATGGTCAGTGGTAGGCTTACTGTCTGGAGCCCTTTATTCAAGGGTGGACTCACCATAGACCCTACAGGGAAATTTCCTGCTGGGTTTATGCCCAGGGAGCCACCTGAGTCCTCCTCCTAGCCGCTGGCTGGGTACATAATGATCTGATGCTCTTAGGATTAATTAAGGCTTAAAGGTTTTTGTCCCATAGGTGACAAAATGTTATGGGACAAAAACCTTTGTCGTCTAATTAACTCACATAGAAAGAACAGCAATAGTTTTTTTTCATTTTTTTAGTTCAATGGAAAAAATTATATTACAAAACTAATTACAGTAATTAGGAAATTTGATGCAAAAATCTACAGTTTATTTTGTATGTTTGTTTTAATAATTCAAATATGATCTCAAGATATTTTGTGCCAAAATAGATTATAAATTTAATTATACATATTTATTATTAAAAGACTGAAAGATTGACTAGCCAAAAAAGTATAATTGCAAGCTTTTGGAGCGCAGAGACTACTTTCTGGGAGTAGAATATGCCAATCTTTAGTATATGTTACCAGTATCTGATTGGTGGGGGTTCAAACCTTGCACAACGACTAATCAGTTGTTTGAAGAGACCACAGCTCTCCACTGAGCACTGCAGCCTCCTCACAGCATACCAAGAGATCTCTATCTCTGAATGGACGTTTTAAAACATCCTTGAGCTTTGCCCCCTGTGTGCAGCACCTGTACATAGAAGCTCCATGACTCAGCTGCCTCCTGACAGCCAAGAACATGGAACTTTAACCTGAGACCTTTTTTCCTGGCCTCCAGGCTTTTGATCACTCTGACAAGCTGTCAAAGCCATCACAAATACTTGTACTATCTCCCTCTCATTACTGCTGGTCACAGAGCAGTTTACAACCACATATGGGGTGTTTCTGCAAACTTCAGAATCAGGAAAATAAATATTCAGGTTTGATTTGCGGTTTAACCTTACTATCTTATACGAAAAATGAATTAAAAATTGAAAATCTGCAAAAAAAAAATATATTTATTTTTAAATTTCACCTTCCTTCTGTTTTAATTCTTGTGGGAAATCTAAAGGGTTAACAAACTTTGTAAAAATCAGTTTGGATTACATTGGGGGCTGTAACATAGTAACATAGTAACATAGTTTGTAAGGCCGAAAAAAGACATCTGTCCATCCAGTTCAGCCTGTTTTCCTACAAGTTGATCCAGGGGAAGGCAAAAAACCCTGTGAGGTAGAAGCCAATTTTCCTCACTTTAGGGGGAAAAATTCCTTCCCGACTCCAGTCAGGCAATCAGAATAACTCCCTGGATCAACGACCCATCTCTAGTAACTATAACCTGTAATATTATTACCCTCCAGAAATACATCCAGGCCCTTCTTGAACTCTCTTAGTGAACTTACCATCACCACCTCCTCAGGCAGAGAGTTCCATAGTCTCACTGCTCTTACCGTAAAGAATCCTCTTCTATGTTTATGTACAAACCTTCTTTCCTCCAGACGCAGAGGATGTCCCCTCGTCATGGTCACTGTCCTCGGGATAAATAGATGATGGGAGAGATCTCTGTACTGACCTCTGATATATTTATACATAGTTATTAGATCTCCCCTCAGTCGTCTTTTTTCTAAAGTGAATAACCCTAATTTTGATAATCTTTCAGGGTACTGTAGTCCACCCATTCCAGTTATTACTTTAGTTGCCCTCCTCTGAACCCTCTCCAGCTCTGCTATGTCTGCCTTGTTCACAGGAGCCCAGAACTGTACACAGTACTCCATATGTGGTCTGACTAGTGATTTGTAAAGTGGCAGGACTATGTTCTCATCACGGGCATCTATGCCTCTTTTGATGCAACCCATTATCTTATTGGCCTTGGCAGCAGCTGTCTGACACTGGTTTCTGCAGCTTAGTTTGCTGTTCACTAAAATTCCTAGGTCCTTTTCCATGTCAGAGTTACCCAATGCTTTACCATTTAGTATGTACTGGTGACTTGCATTATTCCTTCCCATATGCATAACCTTACATTTGTCAGTGTTAAACCTCATCTGCCACTTTTCTGCCCAAGCCTCCAGTCTATCCAGATCCTGCTGTAGCAGTGCACTGTCCTCTTCTGTGTTAATTACTTTACACAGTTTAGTGTCATCTGCAAAAATTGATATTTTACTGTGCAAGCTTTCTACAAGATCATTAATAAATATATTGAAGAGAATAGGGCCCAATACTGACCCCTGTGGTACCCCACTAGTGACAGTGACCCAATCTGAGTATGTACCGTTAATAACCACCCTCTGTTTTCTATCACTAAGCCAGTTACTTACCCACATACAGACATTTTCTCCCAGGCCAAGCATTCTCATTTTGTATACTAACCTTTTATGTGGTACAGTGTCAAACGCTTTGGAGAAGTCCAAATATACGACATCCATTGAGTCGCCGCGGTCAAGTCTAGAACTTACCTCCTCATAGAAACTGATTAAATTGGTTTGACATGACCGATCCCTCATGAAGCCATGCTGATATGGAGTTATTTGCTTATTTTCATTGAGGTACTCCAAGATAGCATCTCTCAGAAAACCTTCAAACAGTTTACCCACAACAGACGTTAAACTTACCGGCCTATAGTTTCCAGGCTCTGTTTTTGGACCCTTTTTGAATATTGGCACCACATTTGCTATGCGCCAATCCTGTGGAACACTCCCCGTCAGTATAGAGTCCTTAAATATCAGAAATAAGGGTCTGTCGATTACATTACTTAATTCTCTTAGGATACGGGGGTGTATGCCATCCGGTCCTGGTGATTTGTCTATTTTAATATTTTTAAGACGTTGCTGCACCTCTTCCTGGGTCAGAGAGGGCACTTTTAAAGGGGAATTTACTTTTATACTCTGCATTTCATCTGACATTTTATTTTCCTCAGTGAATACAGTGGAGAAAAAGTTATTTAGCAGCTTCGCTTTCTCCTCATCGCTCTCTGCTACTCCCCCCTCATTACTCTGTAAGGGGCCCACACCTTCAGGTTTATACTTTTTAGTATTTATATAATTGAAGAACATTTTAGGGTTAGTTTTACTCTCTTTGGCGATTAATCTCTCGGTCTCTAGTTTGGCTGTTTTTATGTGTCTTTTACATATTCTATTTTTTTCCTTATAGTTTTTCAATGCTTCCTCACTCCCCTCCTGTTTTAGTGATTTAAATGCTTTCTTTTTGTCATTTATTGCTTTCTTTACAGTTCTATTTATCCACATTGGTTTTTTCTTGTTTCTTATTATTTTATTCCTATATGGTATGTACCTCTCACAATTAGATATTAGGATGCTTTTAAAAATATCCCATTTTGTGGCTGTATTTTTATTTTTGAGGACTTTGTCCCAGTTAGTTAGGCCTATGGCCTCTCTTAGTTGGCTAAGTTTTGCTTTTTTGAAGTTTGGTATTTTTGTTCCTCCCTGAAGAAACGCTCTTTTGAATGACAATTGGAAGGTTATTATATTATGGTCACTGTTTCCCAGGTGTCCCCCGACCTGCACATCTGTTGTTCTGTCAGGTCTATTGGTTAATACTAAGTCCAGTATGGCCGTCCCTCTAGTGGGATCCTGAACCAGTTAGGAAAGGTAATTGTCTTTGGTTATTTCCAAGAACCTGTTTCCTTTATGAGATGTACAGGTTTCAGTTTCCCAGTCTATATCTGGGTAGTTGAAGTCCCCCATAATAACGACCTCATTATGATTTGCCGCCTCGTCTATTTCATTTAGAAGTAGATTTTCTGTGGTCTCTGATATATTGGGTGGTTTATAATAAACCCCTAGTAGTATTTTATTATTGTTTTTGGCTCCATTTATTTCTACCCACAGTGACTCCACATCTTCATGTCCCTCATTTATATCTTCCCGGAGTGTGGGCTTTAGGCAGGACTTTACATAAAGGCAGACCCCTCCCCCTCTCCGGTTTTGACGATCCTTTCTAAAAAGATTGTAACCCTGTACGTTAACTGCCCAGTCATAGCTATCATCCAGCCATGTCTCAGTTACTCCCACTATGTCATAGTCCTCCTCACACATCACTAATTCCAGTTCACCAGTTTTATTAGCTAGGCTTCTGGCATTAGTGTACAAACAATTAAGAGGTTGGTGTATATTTCTTACCCTACACCTTTCCTTCTGATCTGTTCTAGTTCCTCCTTCCATTCCTCCCCCAGTTCCATTACCTTGCCTGTAGTTTCTAAAATATGTTCATTTATGGGAGGTTTCTATTATTTAAGCCCCTCAAAGTCACTTTAGAACTGCAAAGGTCCTTTAAAATTAACTATTGGAAATTTTCATGAAAATCTTAAAAAGTACATCTAAAATTCGAAGCCTTCTAAAATCCTCAAAAAATAAAATTACATTTCCAAAATTATTCCAACATAAAGTGGACATATGGTGAATGTTCATTAATAACAATTTTATTAGATATCCCTATGCAACTTAAAAGCAGAGAAATTAATATTTAAAAAATTGTGATTTTTTTTCAAAATTTTCAGTAAATTTTGGATTTTTTATAAATAAAGGTAAAATATATTGACTCAAATTTACCATTAACACAAAATACAATGTATCACAGAAAAACAATCTATGAATGGCTTGGATAAGTAAAAGTGTTCCAATGTTATTACCACATGAAGTGACACATGTCAGATTTGCAAAATTAGGCCTGGTCAGGAAGGGGGTAAATGGCCCGGATGGGAAGTGGTTAACATAACATATTACTGAATAGGCATGTTATCACATTCTTTATTTGCCATGCATGAATCAAACGGATTTCAAGAGACTGAATTCCATTTACTTAAAGGGAATGTATCACCAAAAAATGCCCTATTGTTTAAATAAAATGTTCATGCTCAATATATTAGTTTATCATTTTTGGTGATTTTTAAAATTTTCCATGTCACTACCTGAATTTTTTTAACACAATCCTAAAATTGTTCAGTTTTCACATTCACTACAAGGTTTAAAATATCTTGAAGCTTCCTGTCCTATGAGAGGGGCTACATGAGCCATAGACACAATGGAGAGGAGAGGAATCCTGTCACGAGGGGAGACAAGGGTGGTGAGCCCTATACTGAACCCCTCCTTCTTTCCCTGCCTACTTGCCTCAGTCGGCCCTAGGCAGCCGCGGACAACCACGAAGACGGTCCCTACACTGGGTAAGTGCGCAGGAGGGAAAGGGAACACAGGGTAGGACAAAACACAGACAGAACAAACACAATGGCAGAGAAGTCAGCAAACCGGGTCAAACACAGGAGGTCACGTAAATACCAGGGGTGAGGCAAGAGAGAAGTCAAAGTCCGAAGTCCAAGTATCCAAATCCAAGTATCCAAACTAAAGGTCGCACAAGCACTGATCAAAGAGTAACTAATCACAGGCATCTGAGTGAGGCAGTTGCCATCTTTAAATAGCCCGCCCAGGATCATGTGATGTGGCCAGCATCACATGGCCTGAGGCGGAGCAAGCTGTCAAAACAATATGTAAAGTAGCCATGTGGTGTGATCAGCACCACATGGCTAAACCCAAACAGAGAATTAACTCATGAAGTGCTGGCTGACAAGACCAGCACTTCAATTCCCTATTGCTCGTCTCTAGGGGGCGGAGAGGTCTGGTGACGTCGTGCAGAGGGAGCGCGACGCCGACCTCGCGTGACAGTACCCCCCCCTTCACGAGGGGCCACCGGACCCTTACCAGCGGGAGCAGGCTTATCGGGATGCTGCAGATGGAACTTTCGGATGAGCGAGTCTGCATGCATCCTGGTCAACGGTACCCAAGATCTGTCCTCTGGCCCCGAATCCCTTCCAGTGTACGAGGTACTGAAAGGAATTCCGGACCTTCCTCACATCAATGACTCTAGCAACCTCGTGCTCCACTTGTCCCTCCACCTCTACCGGAGGTGAGGGCTGTTCCTCTGGACCAATAGGAGCAACATAACGCTTCAGCAAAGACATGTGAAAAACATTATGAACGCGAAGGGAGTCGGGTAAACATAATTCAAAAGATACCGGGATTGATCACCTTGGTGATCCTGTATGGACCAATGAGCGAGGCGCAAACTTATACGATGGTACTTTCATGCGAAGATTTTTTGTCGACAACCATACCCTGTCCCCCACCTTGAAATCCACACCCTTAGAACGTTTCTTATCAGCTTTAGACTTTTGGACTCCTTGGGCCTTTTCCAGGTTCAGCTGAACCCGTGCCCAAACTGTGCACAGTTCTTGAGAAACAACATTGACCTCTGGGACAACCGAAGAGGATGAGGAAAAGGAACCAAAGCGCGGATGAAAGCCCATATTACAGAAGAAAGGTGAAACCCCAGAAGAAGAATTCACTCGGTTATTAATCGCGAACTCGGCCAGAGACAGGAATCTGGCCCACACATGCTGGTTATCAGCAACATAACATCTGAGATATTGCTCAACGGACTGATTAAGACGTTCAGTCTGACCATTGGTCTCTTGGATGAAAGGCTGACGAAAAGGATAAGGAAATATCGATCTTCTTACAGAAGGCCCTCCAGAATTTAGACACAAAACTGCACCCCCCTGTCAGAAACAATATTCTCAGGAACACCGTGTAGTTTAACTATGTGGTCCATAAATACGGAAGCCAAAACCTTTGCAGAGGGTAATTTACACAAAGGAATAAAGTGACACATCTTGCTGAATCTGTCCACCACTACAAGAATCACGGTTTTACCCTCAGAAGCATGGCAAATCCGTGATGAAGTCCATGGACAGATGTGACCAAGGCCTATCAGGTATGGGTAATGGACGCAACTCACCCATAGGCCCGAGTCTTGGGATTCTTGGACCTGGCACAAGTATTGCACGCAGTTACAAAAGCCTGAACATCTCTGGAGATTGACGACCACCAATACTGCCTAGAGACCAACTCCTTGGTGGCATTGATACCAGGATGTCCACAATAAAACAGAGCTATGGCACTCAACCAGCAGTCGCAACCGCAAATGAGCTGGCACAAATAACTTGTCATTGGGAGTACCAGTGGGAGCAAGATGTTGTCCTGCCACGATTTCAGAAGCGAGATCAGATGAGGTAGCGGCTACGATGATGTCAGCTGGCAGGATGGGCTCAGGAGGGACGTCAGGAGGCTGATACGCCTGGAAACTTCGGGATAAGGCATCGGCCTTAATGTTCTTGCTTCCGGGTCTGAAGGTAACACAAAAGTCAAAACGAGTAAAAGAACAAAGCCCACCTCGCCTGTCTGGGATTCAATCGCTTAGCAGATTCCAGAAACATCAAATTCTTATGATCCGTGAGGACGCGTAATGCGGTGTAATGCCCCTTCTAAAAATGACGCCATTCCTCAAATGCCCCACTTGATTGCTAGTAACTCCCTATTACCAATGTCATAGTTTCTCTCGGCAGGAGAGAACTTGCGGGAGAAGAAGGCGCATGGCTTGAGATTAGTTAAGGTGGAAGACCCCTGGGACAGTACTGCCCCCACACCATCTTCAGATGCATCCACCTCAACTACAAACGGCTTATTTTGATCAGGCTGGATCAGCACAGGAGCATCAACAAAAAAACCGCTTTAGCCTTTCAAACGCTTCAATAGCAGCAGGGGACCAGTTGACTAAATCAGCTCCCTTGCGGGTCAAATCCGTAATGGGTTTGGCTATAACAGAAAAATTTTTGATAAATTTCCGATAGAAATTAGTAAAACCCAGAAATCGCTGGAGCGCCTTCAGAGAGGAAGGTCGCACCCACTCTACAATGGCCTGTACCTTACCCGGGTCCATTTTGAAGGAAAAAGGGGTGAGAATGTATCCCAAAAAGGTCACTTCCTGAACACCAAAGATACACTTCTCCCCTTTGACAAACAACTTGTTCTCACGCAACACCTCCAGCACTTGCCTGGTGTGGGATACGTGACTCTCCCAGTCTGTAGAAAAAATCAAGATGTCATCAATATAGACAATTACAAATTTTCCAATAAATGGTCTAAAAATGTCATTGACAAAATTTTGGAACACCGCAGGAGCATTACTTAACCCGAAGGGCATTACTAGGTACTCATAATGACCCTCCGGGGTATTAAAGGCAGTTTTCCATTCATCACCCTCACGGATTCTGATCAGGTTGTACGCCCCCTTCAGATCTAGCTTAGTAAACCAACAAGCACCCTGAACCTGATTTAACAAATCAGGAATAAGGGGCAGCGGGTACCTGTTTTTAACAGTAATTTTATTGAGTTCCCTGTAATCAATACAGGGCCTCAACCCTCCATCCTTTTTCCCGACAAAGAAAAATCCTGCCCCCATGGGAGAAACAGAAGGCCGGATGTGACCCTTGGCCAGACTCTCCTTGAGATAATCCCTCATAGACTGACGCTCTGGAGTAGAGAGATTATAGATACGGCCCTTGGGATATCTGGACCCCTCAATAATATCGATGGCACAATCATATTGCCGGTGAGGAGGGAGGAACTCAGCCTCGGACATGGAGAAAACGTCTGAAAAATCCTTGATGTACTCAGGTAAGAAAGGAGACTCAGTAGTACCTCCCAACTGCAATACCGGTTTGCAACACTTGTCACAATTCAGCCCCCATTTTTCTAATTCACCTGTTGACCAATTGATTACAGGATTGTGGTCCTGCAACCAAGGTAAACCAAGAACTAGGTCAGCAGGTAAATTTTTTAAAACCCAAAAAACACATTTTTCGGAATGCGAAATCCCAACCGTCAGGGTCACACTAGGAGTACAGAACTCAATCCTCCCATTATTTAGGGGAGTGGAGTCGAGGGCGATAATTTGAATACCCTCCCTTAAAGGGACCATCGGTAAACCCACAGACTGTACAAAATCAAAATTAATAAAATTAGCAGCAGAACCAGAGTCAACAAAAGCCTTTCCAGAACCCCTGAATTGATCATATGCAATGGAGATGGGTACTAAAATCTTTCTCCTTACCACTGCTGGGGGTTACCTTACCTCCCACCGGAGGATCTCCTAGAGGGCGGAAGTTTTGGACACTGCTGGAGCCAGTGGTTCACCTCACCGCAGTAGAAGCAGGCTCCCTTTAAACGTCTTTGGTTTCTCAGGATACCTCCTAACTGCATGGACTCCGGGACCTTGGCAGGAGGTGGACTCAGAGGAGGAAACTCAGGCAGGACGACAGCTTGAGGAGTATTTGATCGTTCCCTCTGTCTTTCTCTCACCCGTCGATCCAGCTTAATAACTAAAGTCATTGGTCGTCTCTAGGGAGTCAGGAGTAGGATAACAAACCAGAAGATCCTTGAGTTGGTCTGACAGCCCCACCCTAAACTGGCTTCTCAAAAGCTGGGTCATTCCACCCAGAGGAGACACACCACTTCCTGAACTCTGCACAGTAATCCTCTACTGGGCGTTACCCTGCTGAATGTTCCTGAGCTGAGTTTCTGCTACAGTGGCCCAGTCCTGGTTCTTCATACAAAAGACCTAAGGCCTGGAAAAAGGCCTCCACAGACAACAGACATGGGGAGTCAGATGGCAATGAGAAAGCCCACTCCTGCGGATCCCCTTGCAGCAAGGAAATAATTATTCCTACCCGCTGCTGCTCAGAACCCGAGGAGTGTGGGCGTAAACGAAAATATAATTTGCAACTTTCCTGGAAAGAACGGAAAGTCTTTCGGTTACCCACAAACCGATCGGGCAACCTTATATAGGGTTCAATAATGGAGGGAGCGGCTGCGGGTACAGTTTGCAGCTGCTCCTGGTGTTGGATTCTCTCGGCCAGATCCTGGATCATCTGAGCCATGTCACTTATATGATCCGTGAGAATTCGCAACGGCTCCATTTAGTATGGCCTGTGATTCTGTCACGAGGGGAGACAAGGGTGGTGAGCCCTATACTGAACCCCTCCTTCTTTCCCTGCCTACTTGCCTCAGTCGGCCCTAGGCAGCCGCGGACAACCACGAAGACGGTCCCTACACTGGGTAAGTGCGCAGGAGGGAAAGGGAACACAGGGTAGGACAAAACACAGACAGAACAAACACAATGGCAGAGAAGTCAGCAAACCGGGTCAAACACAGGAGGTCACGTAAATACCAGGGGTGAGGCAAGAGAGAAGTCAAAGTCCGAAGTCCAAGTATCCAAATCCAAGTATCCAAACTAAAGGGTCGCACAAGCACTGATCAAAGAGTAACTAATCACAGGCATCTGAGTGAGGCAGTTGCCATCTTTAAATAGCCCGCCCAGGATCATGTGATGTGGCCAGCATCACATGGCCTGAGGCGGAGCAAGCTGTCCAAACAATATGTAAAGTAGCCATGTGGTGTGATCAGCACCACATGGCTAAACCCAAACAGAGAATTAACTCATGAAGTGCTGGCTGAAAGACCAGCACTTCAATCCCTATTGCT
>ONZH01025633.1:0-75058 GCA_900303285.1 Rhinella marina | reverse complement strand
GAGGTCTCACCTCTTGGGCCTCCACATAATTTTTAAGAGGTCTCACCTCTTGGGCCTCCACAAAAATCTTTAACAGGTCTCTTCCTCCAATTTAGGGTCCCCTGGCCCACATAATTTTTAATACGTCTCACCTCTTGGGCCTCCACAAAATGTTTAACAGGTCTCACCTCTTGGGCCTCCACATAAATTTTTAACGGGTCCTCCCCTCTTGGGCCTCCACATAATTTTTAATACGTCTCACCTCTTGGGCCTCCACAAATCTTTAACAGGTCTCACCTCTTGGGCCTCCACATAATTTTTAAGAGGTCTCACCTCTTGGGCCTCCACAAAATGTTTAAAGAGGTCTCACCTCTTGGGCCTCCACATAATTTTTAAGAGGTCTCACCTCTTGGGCCTCCACATAATTTTTTAAGAAGGTCTCACCTCTTGGGCCTCCACAAAATCTTTAACAGGTCTCCCCTCTTGGGCCTCCACATAATTTTTAAATAACGTCTCACCTCTTGGGCCTCCACAAAATCTTTAACAGGTCTCACCTCTTGGGCCTCCACATAATTTTTAAGAGGTCTCACCTCTTGGGCCTCCACATAATTTTTAAGAGGTCTCACCTCTTGGGCCTCCACATAATTTTTAAGAGGTCTCACCTCTTGGGCCTCCACATAATTTTTAACGGGTCTCCCCTCTTGGGCCTCCACATAATTTTTAATACGTCTCACCTCTTGGGCCTCCACAAAATGTTTAACAGGTCTCACCTCTTGGGCCTCCACATAATTTTTAAGAGGTCTCACCTCTTGGGCCTCCACATAATTTTAAGAGGTGTCACCTCTTGGGCCGCCACAAAATTTTCCATGAGCCTCTGGCCAGCCCACGGCCTCTTCCTGCCTTTTGCGGTCCTACGCATCCCTCAACATCCCCACTGCTTTACCTGCTAGACATGACACTGGGCCAGGTCGGGTCACTGACATCTCAAGCGCCAACAATTTGGGCATTTTAAGGCTTCTGCATGTGTTTGAGTTGTTTTTACATTTTAAAGAAGACATGTCTGACCACATCTCACACACACACACAATGACAATTAGGGGTGGGGTCTATTTGCTTTCCCCCTTGCCTATGCCATCTGTGGTTGTCATAGGCAACGTGATTTTAAGGGGTGCAGAATTTCATCTTTTTTTTTGTCTAGTTTGGCTTGGGGTCCATGGCAATGTAGAGGAAAGAAGGTTTCCTTGTATGGTCTCACTTTACAGAGAGGTTAGATTGTGTTTGGAGTGTATTGTTGAGAGGCTGTGATAGTGGCGTAATAGTGCGACTTGGGCGCGTTATATGCACCCAGACATGCTTCCCCTGCTGTCCCAGTTGCATTCCAGCAGTGTTGGCATCCTTTTCTGAGGTTCCAGGGTGGACTTGGTGACCTCCAAGTGGTCGAATTGAGATTTCCAAGTGGCGAGCATTTTTTTCCCATAGACTTTAATGGGATTCGATATCCGGTCGAATAGTCGAATTTCGCAGTCTATTCGAATCGAATTTCGAACTTTCGAATATTTCACTACTCGCTCATCTCTAATAATAACCAACACATTCTGTGTACTATTAGGACGGCAGCCATTTTATTTCTCCTAATGATTGCTCACTAGATTAAATGAGTCATTCTAACTAATAAATAGTATTTGTGAATATATTTATAATAGAGCAGTATTTAAATATTTTCAGTAATTATATTAATTTGTGGACTACCCCTTTAAAGGATTTTGGATTAAGATATATATATATATATATATATATATATATATATACATAAAATGACAAAAAATGGACAGCACCTCCTACAGGTGAGAGTCAGGTGCAAGCTACCTGCTGGCTAATTAAATACTAAACAGAAAATGGCAGCAGCACTAGATGAGCCATGAGACATAAAATGAACATGAAATGAACATGTGAAGAAGCAAACAAGCATAACTGCTATGTAGATAAAATGGAAGCTCTTAGCGCATATAAATGATCATAAATATGTCGGGCTCATCCACCAACGATCAAGGTGGCTTCCAATCGGATGAGTCCTACACTAACACTGACCTGCATCCTACAAAAACCGGCAGGCCCATATCAGGAGAACAGCATACCTGGTCAGAAGCTGCACCAGTGTGAACAGGAGTGCTAAATTCCCAGAGGAGGCCAGGCCTCCTCTATATATACACATAAAATGACAAAAAATGGACAGCACCTCCTACAGGTGAGAGTCAGGTGCAAGCTACCTGCTGGCTAATTAAATACTAAACAGAAAATGGCAGCAGCACTAGATGAGCCATGAGACATAAAATGAACATGAAATGAACATGTGAAGAAGCAAACAAGCATAACTGCTATGTAGATAAAATGGAAGCTCTTAGCGCATATAAATGATCATAAATATGTCGGGCTCATCCACCAACGATCAAGGTGGCTTCCAATCGGATGAGTCCTACACTAACACTGACCTGCATCCTACAAAAACCGGCAGGCCCATATCAGGAGAACAGCATACCTGGTCAGAAGCTGCACCAGTGTGAACAGGAGTGCTAAATTCCCAGAGGAGGCCAGGCCTCCTCTATATATACACATAAAATGACAAAAAATGGACAGCACCTCCTACAGGTGAGAGTCAGGTGCAAGCTACCTGCTGGCTAATTAAATACTAAACAGAAAATGGCAGCAGCACTAGATGAGCCATGAGACATAAAATGAACATGAAATGAACATGTGAAGAAGCAAACAAGCATAACTGCTATGTAGATAAAATGGAAGCTCTTAGCGCATATAAATGATCATAAATATGTCGGGCTCATCCACCAACGATCAAGGTGGCTTCCAATCGGATGAGTCCTACACTAACACTGACCTGCATCCTACAAAAACCGGCAGGCCCATATCAGGAGAACAGCATACCTGGTCAGAAGCTGCACCAGTGTGAACAGGAGTGCTAAATTCCCAGAGGAGGCCAGGCCTCCTCTATATATACACATAAAATGACAAAAAATGGACAGCACCTCCTACAGGTGAGAGTCAGGTGCAAGCTACCTGCTGGCTAATTAAATACTAAACAGAAAATGGCAGCAGCACTAGATGAGCCATGAGACATAAAATGAACATGAAATGAACATGTGAAGAAGCAAACAAGCATAACTGCTATGTAGATAAAATGGAAGCTCTTAGCGCATATAAATGATCATAAATATGTCGGGCTCATCCACCAACGATCAAGGTGGCTTCCAATCGGATGAGTCCTACACTAACACTGACCTGCATCCTACAAAAACCGGCAG
This sequence comes from Rhinella marina, assembly GCA_900303285.1. Classification (NCBI taxonomy): domain Eukaryota; kingdom Metazoa; phylum Chordata; class Amphibia; order Anura; family Bufonidae; genus Rhinella; species Rhinella marina. Next base: position 71,765 of record ONZH01025633.1, on the reverse strand, counting down.
GCCCATATCAGGAGAACAGCATACCTGGTCAGAAGCTGCACCAGTGTGAACAGGAGTGCTAAATTCCCAGAGGAGGCCAGGCCTCCTCTATATATACACATAAAATGACAAAAAATGGACAGCACCTCCTACAGGTGAGAGTCAGGTGCAAGCTACCTGCTGGCTAATTAAATACTAAACAGAAAATGGCAGCAGCACTAGATGAGCCATGAGACATAAAATGAACATGAAATGAACATGTGAAGAAGCAAACAAGCATAACTGCTATGTAGATAAAATGGAAGCTCTTAGCGCATATAAATGATCATAAATATGTCGGGCTCATCCACCAACGATCAAGGTGGCTTCCAATCGGATGAGCTTCTGACCAGGTATGCTGTTCTCCTGATATGGGCCTGCCGGTTTTTGTAGGATGCAGGTCAGTGTTAGTGTAGGACTCATCCGATTGGAAGCCACCTTGATCGTTGGTGGATGAGCCCGACATATTTATGATCATTTATATGCGCTAAGAGCTTCCATTTTATCTACATAGCAGTTATGCTTGTTTGCTTCTTCACATGTTCATTTCATGTTCATTTTATGTCTCATGGCTCATCTAGTGCTGCTGCCATTTTCTGTTTAGTATTTAATTAGCCAGCAGGTAGCTTGCACCTGACTCTCACCTGTAGGAGGTGCTGTCCATTTTTTGTCATTTTATGTGTATATATAGAGGAGGCCTGGCCTCCTCTGGGAATTTAGCACTCCTGTTCACACTGGTGCAGCTTCTGACCAGGTATGCTGTTCTCCTGATATGGGCCTGCCGGTTTTTGTAGGATGCAGGTCAGTGTTAGTGTAGGACTCATCCGATTGGAAGCCACCTTGATCGTTGGTGGATGAGCCCGACATATTTATGATCATTTATATGCGCTAAGAGCTTCCATTTTATCTACATAGCAGTTATGCTTGTTTGCTTCTTCACATGTTCATTTCATGTTCATTTTATGTCTCATGGCTCATCTAGTGCTGCTGCCATTTTCTGTTTAGTATATATATATATATATATATATATATATATATATACAGTGCCTTGCAAACGTATTCGGCCCCCTGGAACTTTTCAACCTTTTGCCACATTTCAGGCTTCAAACAAAAAGATATAACATTTTAAATTTTTGGTGAAGAATCAACAACAAGTGGGTCACAATTGTGAAGTGGAATGACATGTTTTGGATAATTTACATTTTTTTTGTAATAATAAAGCTGAAAAGTGGGGCGTGCAAAATTATTCGGCCCCCTTGCATTAATACTTTGTTGCGCCACCTTTTGCTGCGATTACAGCTGCAAGTCGCTTGGGGTATGTCTCTATCAGTTTTGCACATCTAGAGATGGAAATTCTTGCCCATTCTTCCTTGCAAAACAGCTCGAGCTCTTTGAGGTTGGATGGAGAGCGTTTGTGAACAGCAGTTTTCGGCTCTTTCCACATATTCTCAGTTGGATTCAGGTCTGGACTTTGACTTGGCCATTCTAAGACCTGGATTAGGGATGAGCGAATTTCTTGAAAATTCAATCCGGCTGATTCGCCGAATTTTACAAAAAAATTTGCTTTGTGATGAATACTTCACCACGAAGCGCATTTTTTTGTAAGCAGTGGGTGCAATGACAGGGAGCTGCGATAGCGCCGTCCCCGTCATTGTACCCCTCAGATGCCACATTAAATCAAACTTACCTCCTCCATTTGCTCGCGAGGGGTTGGCCGCCACCATCTTGCTTGAAGATCTGGAGCGAAATCTCGCGCCATGACGTCATACTTCAATCAAGATGGCGGCTGGCGGCCCGTCGCGAGCAAATGGAGGAGGTAAGTATGGATTTTTTTTTTTTTACATTATTTCAGGATAAATCAATTCGCCGACAAGAAGCACAAGGAATTTATCCTTAAATTTGGATCGAATTCCACTTCGTGGGATTCGATTCGCTCATCTCTAACCTGGATACGTTTATTTTTGAACCATTCCATTGTAGATTTTGCTTTATGTTTGGGATCATTGTCTTGTTGGAAGATAAATCTCCATCCTAGTCTCAGGTCTTTTGCAGACTCCAACAGGTTTTCATCCAGAATGGTCCTATATTTGGCTCCATCCATCTTCCCATCAATTTTAACCATCTTCTCTGTCCCTGCTGATGAAAAGCAGGCCCAAACCATGATGCTGCCACCACCATGTTTGACAGTGGGGATGGTGTGTTCAGGGTGATGAGCTGTGTTGCTTTTACGCCAAACATATCCTTTTGCATTGTTTCCAAAATGTTGGATTTTGGTTTCATCTGACCAGAGCACCTTCTTCCACATGTTTGGTGTGTCTCCCAGGTGGCTTGTGGCAAACTGTAAACTATACTTTTTATGGATATCTTTGAGAAATGGCTTTATTCTTGCCACTCTTCCATAAAGGCCAGATTTGTGAAGTGTTCGACTGATTGTTGTCCTATGGACAGGCTCTCCCACCTCAGCTGTAGATCTCTGCAGTTCATCCAGAGTGATCATGGGCCTCTTGGCTGCATCTCTGATCAGTCTTCTCCTTGTTTGAAATGAAAGTTTAGAGGGACGGCCGGGTCTTGGTAGATTTGCAGTGGTCTGATACTCCTTCCAATTCAATATGATCGCTTGCACAGTGCTCCTTTGGATGTTTAAAGCTTGGGAAATATTTTGGTATCCAAATCCGGCTTTAAACTTCTCCACAACAATATCACGGACCTGCCTGGTGTGTTCCTTGGTCTTCATGATGCAGAACCCTGAGACTATGACAGAGCAGGTGCATTTATACGGAGACTTGATTACACACAGGTGGATTCTATTTATCTTCATCAGTCATTTAGGATAACATTGGATCATTCAGAGATCCTCAATGAACTTCTGGAGTGAGTTTTCTGAACTGAAAGTAAATGGGCCGAATAATTTTGCACACCCAACTTTTCAGTTTTATTATTACAAAAAAAGTTTAAATGATCCAATAAATTCCGTTCCACTTCACAATTGTGACTCACATGTTGTTGATTCTTCACCAAAAATTTAAAATGTTATATCTTTTTGTTTGAAGCCTGAAATGTGGCAAAAGGTTGAAAAGTTTCAGGGGGCCGAATACTTTCGCAAGGCACTATATGTATGTATGTATATATATATATATATATATATATATATATATATATTATTTTTTTTTAACTAATGCAATGACAGATTCCACCCTACTGATGAAGGCTGCAACAAAGCTTAGAATATGACATCATTGATATGGTACACAGGTATTGATACTGATCTATTTTAAGGGAATGGGAACTTGATCAATCATGTAATTTCCATATCAATCACACGATTTGATTGTAAGTATAGAAGCTGGCCATTTACCTACAAACAGTGGATATTCTAAACATCTTCATCAATGTTACTAATGTGCAGACTATTGGATAGGTCTGTATAAACTATAAATCTATCTATTTATCTATCTTTCTGGATCTGTTCTAGTGACAGAATATCCTGTTTAGATTGCTGGAATTTGACGCAAATAAGTTATATGTACTATATCAATTACCTATCGCGATGAACAGACCCTGAGGATTCAATTTAAAGAGAATGTCTAAAATCTGGTAGTAGTGATATGTTTTGACACTGAACAGTTCTATTTGCCGGGAGATGTGTTGACAATTGTATTGTACTTGTCAGCTGGGACAGAAAACTGCAACGTGTTAAACACAAACATATTGCATGTTCCCAGCCTCACCTACAGTAATACACGTACATAAACAGAAGAGAGGAGCATCTGTTACTGAAGGATCCAAGTCTCCTACTGAAGGCAGTTAAGGAGCATCATGTAACACCATTTACTCATTAGAAACTAGAGGTTTGTAAAATAATGGCCACCACTTACTAAGTTTTTCAGAAGAATAAGTTCAAAACATGCTAGCCAGTTTGCCTCTTTTATCTTTTAAACTGAAAATGTAAGATCCAGACACACTTGGTAGTTGCTAATGCTATTTATTTATATATCTATATTAGAGATGAGTAAAGTTATTTCTTGTCATTCAGTTTATTTGAATCACAGAGACAGACCCAAGCATAATAATTCTCTAAATGAGACCAATTGCCAGTTCTTCTTCCAAAAGGACAAAAGCAATAGAGTGAGAAAATTACCCTGTTAGCTGAGTGGCCTAGGGGTGCTCTTTCTCATTAAGGAGATTGCCTAGTATGCATAAGGCATATTGCTCTGCATTTCTGGGAAACATATGCAAAGTAGCATATTTTACAGCGGCTGATATCAGATAAGCTTAGCGTTCTTTTCTTTATGGAAAGAAAGCTAATTTGCATACCTTTAAGTTTATGGGAAAGATCTTCAAATTAGCTTTCCTTCGTCTACTTCTCATGCATATTAGGCAGTCTCTTTAATGAGAAAGAGCATGCCCAAAGTTGCCCAGGTAATGAGCATATTTTTCTCTAGCCGTCTTCAATATCCTTGTCCTTTGAAAGAAGACTAAGAACCAGAATGTGGCTAGTAGCAGCACTATCTAGGCTGCAGTTGTCCCTGCTGACTTTGGAAAGGAGAAACATTACAGTTAAGGAGAAAGAGGATGAGATTGTGGATTGGATGGCTCACTCCTTTTCTCAGCAGCAGCATTATGATGTGGAAGTGACTTAAGAGTCTGACACTGTGTTCCTCCTGATCCTCCCCCTAGCAACCCCAAACAAGGCTTTCAGTGGAGTCCTCCCAGTCTTCACTGCCCGTTCCTTTAGGGGTGTCTTCCTTTTTCCTAGGAAGTGGCAAGAACATTCCCCCACACCCTACAGCAGTTAGTCAAGAGCATTTCACATGCTTAAGCATCTGTACAAGCAGTGGAGAGCTGTGAACGATTTTGTCATGCACTAGACAAAATAATGTGCTGCCTCGAGGTCGGGCAGTGACAGCTTATCAGAAAAGGGAGTCTGTCATGGAGGAGGGGGATGACGAAGATGAGGATGAGAAGCTGCCACTGCAAGAGGAGGAAGAGTCTGAGGTGGAGGAGCAAGAGGACGATGAGGATGGCGCTGGCCAAGACACCCAATCATCTCAGTGAGGGGCAGAGCAGGAAGGAAGTGGCTCCTCTGTCACACTGGCCAGAATGGCCGCTTCTATGCTGGCTTGCTCCAGCATGTCTAAAAGGGAGGACACCATCCCACCGTCATGAGTAGGAGCAGCAATTTCCATATCCTCAACATGATGGAACAGGTTTACCAGCCAATCCAAGCTGAGGCCAGTCAGCGAGCCAACAGCTCCCAGTCTCAATGCTCAGGTTCAAGCTACCTAAACTATGCTCAGTCTCTGTCACATACCTAGATCCCTGATAACTGACAACATAGATGTCTGGGCAGGCAGACTGGAACAGTGACCTGAACTGGCACAGCACACTTTCTATCTTCTTTCCTGCCCAGTCTTCAGTGTCATCTCGGAGAGAGTTTTCAGTGCCGCCGGGGGCATGGTGATACCCAAACAGACCAAATTGTCCTCTACCAGAGTCCAAAACTTCATTTTTGTCAAAATGAACCAAGCCTGGATTAAGGAGGATTTTCACACTCCTCTAGCTGATTCTGATGTATAGACCTCTCCCACCTCGCCCAATATGTATTTTGGGGGTGTAGTGTGTTTTTAAACACGCCGTATGATAACATTGTTAAATATGCGCATACCCACAACTATATATGTCAGTGTCACTCAAACATCATTTTCTATTGCTCTCATTGCGTTCCAGCACTTGGGGGGAAGGGAATCATAAAAAATAAAAGAAAAGAGATAACAAGTTTTTCTAAATATTATAAGTCCTGGGAGGCTAGAGGGGGCTATATACCAACTTTGAGGGCAATTGGAGCAACTTTAGTTTGGTCGGAATCAATTCGGGTCTGAACTGAACTTTTTTAAAATATAAGCGAACCAGATCCGAAACAAATGCTGACTGGTTCGCTCATCTCTATGTAGGGATGGGCTAAATGTCCGGCCCTGTCAGTCTAGTGACAGTTGGACATTTTGTGTCCCCCCCCCCGATAAAGAAGTCCTGCTGATGAAATGAATCAATTTGCTCAGTGCAGAAGATCTGCTGCTGACGCCCATCCAGCTATATCATCTTAACAATTGCTCACTGTATTAAAGTGACAGCAGGACAGGCAGCTGCACGGCCAGTACTACTGACACTGTGCTAGTAATATTGTAGTGCTGGTGAGCTTCTTTAATTGCACAGTTGGAGTAGATTAGCAGCAGAGGGACTAGTGGCAAATAGCTACATAGCTGTAAAGCAATATGGTCATTTGCATAGGCGTAACAGCAACTATTTTGGGAGCCATGTTCACTGTTTCTGTATATTATACCTGTTCAGTGGAAAACATTATTATGAAACCTAATGACAAAAAGTAGTAGGAAAGGTGACAGAAGCCAATAGGTGAACAATGTTTTAGGGTGTTGAGTTAACTTTCATGACAATTCCTCCTGGAGTTCAGTCTACAGCTTTGTATTGTACATAGACAATGAATTCTATAAATATATCAGGGGTCAGTACAGAGATCTCTCCCATCATCTATTTATCCCCAGGACTGTGACTGTGATGAGGGGACATCTTCTGTGTCTGGAGGAAAGAATGTTTGTACACAAACATACAGTAGGTTATAGTTACTAGAGATGGGTCGTTGATCCAGGGAGTAATTCTGATTGCCTGATTGGAGTCGGGAAGGAATTTTTTCCCCTAAAGCGGGGAAAATTGGCTTCTACCTCACAGGGGTTTTTGCCTTCCTCTGGATCAACTTGCAGGATAACAGGCTGAACTGGATGGACAGATGTCTTTTTTTGGCCTTCTAAACTATGTTACTATGTAACTCCTTGGCAATATTTAATCCAATCTGGCCACAGAGTTGTACAACCTATGTGACTACAGTGTACATCAAAGGAAAAAACACAATGCAGCAGCACTCTGCAAACACAAATAATGTACAATAATGCCATAGTCATATAAAACATTCTGGTGCTAGTGCTACGCTTTTTTTTGCAAAATTGAGATTCTTGGCAAATAATTTTGTACAAAATTATTTGGGCCCCTCTGCCATGCATCAAGGCAATCTCTTTAAGACGGGAACCTAACACTAATTCCTACCTGTTATGTGCCATAATGTCCACCATAAAATTCAGGGAGTGTTGGTTCCATATGCATGCTGGGTCCACTCTGCCACATTTTTTGTGCCTTAAAGGCCTCCATTAAATTCAGGGATGCAGGTACCAATATGCATGCTGAGCTGACTCTATACTTCTCCTGGTGCCTCACAGCTTCCAATACATATACTGAGAGCAGGATACAGCTTTATACTTTCTCTGATTAAAATCAGCCTATGGGGCAGACAGGCTGGTCAGGAGTGCAAGACTGGCTGGAGTAGCCACACCTCCAGATCAGTACAACTGCAAAAAAAGGGGGTCAGTTAGCACATCCAATGTGCAGGTGTACGTCACCATGGCTAGAGACACAAAGGAAAAAAACACAATGCAGCGGCACTCTGCAAGCACAAATAATGTACAATAATGCCATAGTCATATAAAACATTCTGGTGCTAGTGCTACGCTTATTTTGCAAAATTGAGATTCTTGGCAAATCATTTTGTACAAATTTTTTCCTTTGTGTCTCTAGCCATAGCATCATGCACCTGCACATTGGTTGTGCTAACTGACCCCCTTTTTTTGCAGTTGTACAGTGTACATCAGCCATTCCTACTGAAAAGGGCATCTTTTATTCTAAAACATTTGAAGAGCACCTGTCAGCGGGTTGAACTTTATAAAACCAGACACAATAACTAGTAAGGTTGATACTGCTGATTAAATTGATACCTGATCCTTGTGAAAATCAGTTGTGGTGCTCCCCCAAAAAAGACTCATGCTTTATGAAAATCCAGGCTTCAGTGCACTGAGGACCTTGACATACATGGGAAGGGTAAGGAGCATCTTAGGCCTCACCTCTCAGTGTACTGAAGCCCTCATCTCACTAAAGAATATGGAAGACCGGTGATTTGGACATTGGGCTTCAACCCTCCTGTACTGGTCATTCATCTGCCTAAGTTATGTAGAGACGCTGGCCTCTACATTACTTAAGCAGACTTTATACTTGTCTATATCTATGCCAGGTTCCTTGCTGGCATAGATTTAGACCATTTTTTACACCTAAAACAGGAGTAGAAAAAAATAAATGAGATTGGCCTGCCAGCCCGCCCTTTTCCCCACCCATGACACGGCCCCTTTTCGGTTTGAACAACAGCAAGCCGATCACCACTACTACATGGCCAAGGTGGCCGTAACTAGGGGCAAAGGCCTGACTGATGTGTTTGGGACAATGGAAATACAAATAGGCAAATCTTCTAAACGGTACATTTTATATAAATACATTCTATTAGTAAAAATATTGGTATGGTTATATCTAACTATACAAACTACATTTGTGAGATGGGAATACCCCTTTAAGTAGCGTACTTTTACTGTATATTTGTTCTTTGTGCGAGCCTAGACAATAATACGCTAAAGCTTTGTACGCACTTTGTACGCTCAGGCGTAAGTATTCAAGGGAATGTTCGCTGAACACGAAAGAATAACGAATGATTTGTACGCAGCTTCGACCAAATAGCTTCGTATTTGTACGAATCTTTTAAAAAATTCGACAAACATTCGGCGAAGAGAATTTTGGATGATTCGCTCATCTCTACTTGAAACCGAACTCAGCTTCGCTAACGAGGTACCAGTTGGATCCGAAGCCAAGTTCAGTTTAAAGATAGGTATCATTTTAATCAGCAGGATTTTATTTATTTATTTTATGCACTTTTATAGTGCTTCTATATTCCACTGCACTTTACAGGCATTAGCATCAAGTTATCCACAATGGGGCTCGTCCCTATCAGAATGTCTTTAGAGAATCAGTCCTACCAGTCAGTATGCTTGTTTAAGAGAGTTCATCCTGCTGACAGTCACTCTTTAAAGCTTCTGATCACCAAAAATATTAATTGTGTGGCAGTAGTTTTGAAACATAATGTAGCACTGTTAGGGGTTGTTCACATATTAGTTATTTGATCAGTTATTTCCATCAGTTATTGTGAGGCAAAACCAGGAGTGGACACTAAACAGAGATCAGATATAATGAAAAGATCTGCACCTGTTTGGTGTTTTGATCTGCACCTGGTTTTGGCTCACAATAACTGATGGAAATAACTGATCAAATAACTGATATGTGAACAACCCCTTACTAAATTACTTTATGTACATATGAAGCTGTTATTTGGTCACTGTGTGCTTCTATTACTTGATAACCATTTGGTGGTATTAACCAATCATTGCACCTGTATAGTTTAATAATTTTTCAGTGTGTTTTGTATTTAGGCAACTGTATAGAAGCAATATTTGTACATTGCATTGCGGCAAACTATATGGGGGGCTTCACACAGGACATCATTCAGTAAGGCCACCCCTGCATTGAATGTTCTTAGATTTTGCACACTAGTCCATATATGCCTAGTATGATATTTATTATGCATTTCTCAAGAGTCTGTTTTTGATCTTCTGAACATTGCTGCTTCCACTTCTAAAGATCTGTGCTTAGAGACCAAATTAAAACACAGTACATCTCAGACAATTAAAACATGTCTGGTGTTCTCAGTTTTTAATAATATTCACAAAATCTGGGACAACGACGCCGAAAATAATAAAAGCTTCAAACACATTGGTGGCTTTAGTGTGGGTTAATAGGGCCAGCGGGGTCTCTAACATAAAATCGCAGGGCTCATGGAAGAATAAAGCATGAGTCATATGAGTAAAAGTTTAAGAGCGCAATAATGAGCAATATAAAACAATATAGTCACTGCACATTTTATTGTCATTTTCTTACATAATTAAGAGTCTGGGTCAGAAACTGTATGAATATTATTAAGAGTCATTAAAACATATCAATAACTGGTGGCCTTTGTCACAGGATGCCTTTCATTCACTACAAGTGGCTTTTGCTGGACAATTACCTTGATTCTATTAGTTACTGCCTAATTAATCCCTCTATCACTGGGGCAGGATAAAGGAAATCAGCCATTTCAGTGGTATTACATTAATTAAACTAGGCATTTACTTTTATTGTCAAGGGAACAGAGAGATGTCTATGTGCAGAGTTAATTAACCATTTTATTTCCATTGCAAATAAATAGTTCCTAATGGCTTCCTTTGGTAAATTCATGTTTAAGCCTTCATCATCCTTCCCAGTATGTTGACTGAAGTTGGCCATACACTATGAGGCAGCTTGTTCGGTCAACAGCTATATCTCCCATTCTGAGCATGCATATGTAGTGAATGAGGAGAGCAAAGTAAGTAAGGCCATGTTCAAATCAAGCTTTTGAACTCAGTCTGTTTCAGTGGAGGAACAGATTGCCAGTGTTCACTGTATCCAAAATAGCGGGATACCACTGTGCACCTATTAGCTATAATGGGATCCAAAAGTCCTCATACAATTTCCGGAACAGAATGCCAGAATGTTGTTGACACCCCTGGCAGAGGCTAACCTCCTCAAGAACAAAAGAATTTTACAATTGTATTCCAGATCTAATGTGTGTAGCCACCTTAAAGGGGTATTCCCATCTCACAAATGTAGTTTGTATAGTTAGATATAGTAATACCAATATTATTACTGATAAAATGTATTTATATAAAATGTACCGTTTAGAAGATTTTCCTATTTGTATATCCATTGTCCCACACACATCAGTCAGGCCGTTGCCTCTAGTTACGGGCACGGCAGCCATGTAGTATTGGTGGCCGGCTTGCTCCTTTTCAAACCCGCTCTGAGGTAACTGCTGTATTGTGAACTCACATTGCATGAGCCTGCAGAGACACATCTTAGGATACTTTCACATCTGGTCAGGTCACAATGGTCAGGATCCATCCAAAACTCAGACTTTATAAACGGATCCTGCTCCATAGAGATGAATTGATCTTGGAACAGGATCCGTTTCTTTTCGCTTTGGAAACACAGACAAAAATGCTACAGCCCTAAGATGTGTCTGCGCATGCTCATGCAATGTGCGTTCACAATACAGCAGTTACCTCAGAGCGGGTTTGAAAAGGAGCAAGCCGGCCACCAGTAATACATGGCCCCGGTGGTCGTAACTAGGGGCAACGGCCTGACTGATGTGTGTGGGACAATGCCTATACAAATAGGAAAATCTTCTAAACGGTACATTTTATATAAATACATTCTATTAGTAATAATATTGGTATGCCTATATCTAACTGTACAAACTACATTTGTGAGATGGGAATGCCCCTTTAATACTTTTTTAAATTTTATTTATTTATTTTTTTGTCCAGCTTGTGTAACCCAACAAGGCTTTCAAAAAGCTAGTAGTCTTCTTGTTCTGTATACACACCTCAAGGCGATACATTTTCCTGTTCTGGCCTTAGAGGTGATGTGACCGCTGGAGCCGGGAGACTACAGGAGTAGCCTTGTCTTCCTAGACCTTGATGAGCCCTGCAGTGAGTGTGTACAGCATCTTATAAAGCTGTACAGCCTCTCTGGGGGCTGTATTCCACCTGTAACTGGGACTACAATGTCAGGCCCTGTTACAGGAGAAATCAGTAGAAAAATAAAATATAATAATAATAATAATTACTGCCCCCCTAAGGTCTTGTATGACCTTATGGGGAAACAGAAAGTGTAAAATTAAAAGATAAATAAATAAATAAATAAAATGTTTTATAAAATAAATAAATAAAAACACACCCCTTTCCCCTAATCGTTACTTAAAGCTTGTAAATATGAAAATGCAGAAAAAAATAGATATATTTAGTATTGCTGTATCTGTAACAACTAGATATATAAAAATATAATATGATCTACCCAATCAGGCAATCAGGTGAATGCTGCATAAAAATAAGTAACAAATTATGCCAAAACATGTTTTTTAGTCACCTCACCTCCCAAAAAACAAAATATAAAATGATGAAAAAATTCCTACGTTCCCCAAGATGGTACCAATGGAAATGTCACCTTATCGTGCAAAAAACGACCCCTGTCAAGACAATTGCCAGAAAAAAACATATAACATCCTAAAAAAATAAAATGGTATTTACAAAATGATGGCAACATAAAGAAGACATATGGTGAATGTGAAATAATAACTATTTTATGAGGCATCACTATCCATCTTCAAAGAAGAGAAATTCAACTTTAGAAAATAGTACATTTTTCAAAATTTTTGGTAAATTTTGGATTTATTTTTTTATAAATAGAATTAAAACATATTGATGTAAATTTCCCACTAAAGGGAAGCATGACATGTCACAAGAAAACAGTCTCGGAATGGCGTCAATGAGTAAAAGCTTTCCAAAGGTATTACCACATAAAATTAAGCATGGTAGATTCGCAAAATTAGGTTTGCTCAGGGAGGGCGGTAAATGGCCAGGTCTAGAAGTGGTTAATTAAGAATATAATAATGCAACCAAAAATTATAATCAATTTTTAACAACCGCCTAATTATAAGTATTGTACAAGTATTGTAATTTCGGGCTGTGCCATATTTCCTTCAGTAGCCAAAGAGAAAAAGACTAGACATTTGTTATGTGAATATCATAAAGTACCTGTTTTGTACTTACTGCCAGAAATCCAAAAAGATTGGGTGAACCCTTCAGGTCTCCCAATAGTTTCATGTGTGGGAAATTTGTTGCAATCAATTTCAATTTATGTAGATTCTTTTTTGCAGAAAATAACGTGAAAATTAGAAAGCTGACTTAAAGACACTAGTGATTTCTTAAAATATCTACAGAATTTACAATGTGACCAGGTGACCTATTTATGCATACTTGATGTGAAAAGTTTGTACACTAATATTCCTCAACAGGAAGGGCATTTTAAGCTCTTTAAGGCCATAACGTATATAGTCATTAAGGGGTTAATAGTATACAGGTTCTACTTTTTGACTTACATCTTTATAGGTGTTCTATTTGATGTATAACTGTAAGTTTCCAATGAACTCAGTTGTTTGTATTGAGATTATTTTAAATCACTGTTCTAGTTAAGTTTTTAAAACAATGGGTAGCAGATTATTTTCTCTCCACACTTGCTGAGAGATACTGCGTACTCTGTAATATTATTGATCAGACTTTATTGATCCAGGCTGAAGCAGAAGGCGTTTTAATTGCTTTAATGTGTATTTGTCTTTGTATTTGCGTATAAACTAGATCTAGACAACACTAATTTTTCATGGTATTTTTTTTTGGCTCTTGTTCTTAGACACCTTTCATTTTGGTAATGTACAAGGTCACTCAAAGGGAGTATTTTCTTGCAACGGTTTAGCAAAAGTAACATTTTGTGAAGTCTGATACACAGGGTATTTCCTGGTGGATATTTGTTTCATCTGCTGGGAACAAAATTAGACTACGGTATCAGCATGCAAACTATTAAGAAGGCTAAATTGATCATAATGACCCACAATTAACGGAATTTGAACTTTTATTTGCTAGTCAGGGTCAGTTGATATTCTATAGAGATAGTTTTAATATTTCAAGATGTCCAATTAGAGTGATATTCTGGAGAACATCTGCCTGTCCCCTTTAACAGAACTAGAGGAAATTGTTCCATTAAGAAGGAGCTGGTGTTAAGTAAGACGCCACAGACAAAACCTTTCCAACCTTTCCCGTCACCTCCTTACGTCCGATAGCAAATCCACAGCAATTAAAAATCTCTTTAAAGATTAACAATGGTTAAAAATGGCCAAGGGACAGAACATCCAAGTGAGGAGAGACAAAGTAAAGTTAGAGAAGCATCATTAGTAAAATTTCAAGATAGTGCAGTTGCTCTTTCTGCATCTTAATGATGTCCGGATGGTGAGGGATTGTTCTGCAGCTGACATTTTCTGAATACAATTAATTGGACAGACATTGAAGAACATTATTTTAGGTGCTATGTTCTGTAGATGCATTTAACCTTCTACACTTTTAATCCAAGGAACAAATATAACATTTTGGAGTTCAATGTGCTGTCTTGTAACTGTAGAAATCGATCTACTTTTAATTACGAAAGCACACAGAATGCACTTTAGAGTAGATCTTCTGCATCTAAGAAATCTATAGTTTATGAAATTTAAAGAACTTACCAAAAAAAAAAAAAAAAAAAAAAAAAAATGAATGGAGCTACATTCAACTAGTCACATAAACAAACACTGGAGAAATTCACCTTGGATCTCAGTTTTCTAGATATCAGTGAATATGATTTGGCCATAGTGGTGGGATACAATCTTGATACCCATAGCAGGACCTCTCCCTTCTTTTTCTCTAAAATCTAAATTATGGGTGTTGGATGATCACTATTGCAGCTGACAGCTATCGTAATCTTAATTACAACCCCCCCCTCAAAAAAAAAAAAAAAAAAAAAAAAGAAATAATACTTAATGATCCTGCAGACAACTAGCATTTTGAACTTATAGTCCACAAACTTACGTGGTAAGATTCGATTCTGGGGTAACATCTCTAGCTGTGCCTATGCTTGATTTTGCTTTTTTGACAGCTTTGCACACCTTTAGCATTCTGTCAATGTGCCTCATGAGGTAGTTGCCTGAAATAGTTTTCCAACAGTCTTGAAGGAGTTCCTAGAGCTGCTAAGCACTTGTCTGCGTTTCCTTCACTCTGTGGTAAAACTCATTCCAAATCATCTCAACTGGGTTAACATCGGATGACTGTGGAGGACATGTCATCTGACACATTACTTCATTATCTCATTCTTTGTCAAATAGCCCTTGCATAGCCTAGAGGTGTGTACAGGGTCATTATCCTGTTCAAAAGCAAATGATAGTCCCACAAACCGGATGGGATGGCATGTCACTGCAGAAAGCTGTGGTAGCCGTGCTGTTTGTGTGTCTTGAATTTTGAATAAATCAATCCACATCATCACACTGCCTATTCTATGCTTCATTATGGGAGACACACATGTACAAACCATCCACACACCTTTTCCTATAAAGATATGGTGGTTGAAACCAAAAATCTAAAATTTTGAATCATCACACCAAAGTATAGATTTCTATTGGTCTAAGGTCCATTTCTTGTGTTCCTTGGCCCAAGTAATTATTTTCTTCTTTTTGTTGCCCTGTAGTGACTTCTTTGCAGCAATTCAACCATAAAGGCTTGATTCTTGCAGTCTCCAATTGATGTTGTCATGTTTCTGGTAATTAATTTAGGCTCTAATTTCAGATGCTGTTAATTTTAATCTGAGGCTGGTAAGGCTAGTTTCACACTACTCCAGGTTTGAATGTGCCTTGATTTTTGATTCATGGGTAACATTCAGGTGCACCTGTGCGGCCTGCGTCACATGAGTCAGGGATAGGTGGGACTCACAGCCTCCTCCCATTGTATGTGTGATTTCACGCTGGAGGTAACTAGGAGTTGGTCACTAGAGATGAGTGAATATTAAAATGCTCATGTGCTCGGTACTCGGTACGAACTTTTCCAAAAGTTCGTATATTCGTACCGAATAATGAAGCCTATTGAAGTCAATGGGAGATACGAGCATTTTTGCACGTGACCCAAGTTCTTCGCATTCAAGGTTGCCTAAACACCTGGAAACCTCTGAAAGTGATGGAAACACCACGGAAATGGATAGGGAACACCAGGGGCAGCATGCATGGAGCAGGCAAAGACAGTGCAAGGAGCGACAGAACCTTGTCCGATAATGAGTACGCTATTGCTACGTATAATTTACTCTATACGCTGTTGCGTATGAATTCAAGACAGTGAAACCATTACCACTTGCAAGCATAGAGAAGCTGATGTATGAAGTTAGCTTGCACACGTGTGCACAAAATGCTATTATGCACGCACAATACGCACCACAGTATACACACTATACTAATGTACGTACGTATTTTGTACGATTTCGCTATCCCTATCACACGCAGACTCTTTCCCTCTCCTAAAACCACAAGGTGTGTGATCCAAGCCCCAGGCGTTCGCATATATATAATAGCACCTGATGCAGGCAGCCAATCACTCCTAGACACGTAGAAAAGGTAGTAGGTCAAGGCAGGAGGTCCCCCAGGCTTCCCTGCATGTTTATTGGCTAAGAAATAGGCACTAAACATGCAGGGAGGAGTTAAAAAAAACACAAATTTCACACGCTATTTGACTGAGTAACGAATACTTACGAGTACGCAAATATCCGTGCGGATAACGAATCTTTAAGAATATATTCACTCATCTCTATTGGTCATTGTGTGTCGTACTTTATGCCCCTATCTGTAATTGTCCATACAGCATAGTAGGGTTAACGTTAGGTCCCGTGCCAATTGAGAGACCTTGACGGGGTGCGCGGGCTCCGGTATGTTCTTGATATAAGAATATAGTGGCAAAAGTCTCATTTTAATATCAGTGTGAGGGTTTAGTCACATATTATCTATCTATTAATTGCATTTACCATTGTAGTGCACCATTGCTGTGATTTATTTTTTTTTGTTTTATATAGCCAATCACCTCCACACATTTGGCTACTCTGTGTAGGGAACTGCAGGCTTCCTCCATTGTATGCATTTTTGCTGTGGATTGCTGTCAGCAGCGGATCACATGTGCAGGATTTGCTGATCTGCTGCCGCTGTACAGTGATACACTCTATACGAGCCTGCACAGTCTATCACTGTACAGCGGTCCTGGTTTTCACGGACGGTCCCGGACCGTGCTCCACGGTCGTGTGCAATGGCCCTTAGAATTCAATTGGTCAAATACCTCTACATTCAGAGATTTTTGCCCAGATGAACCCTGGTACTAATGCTGGAAACAGACTGGATCTTGGCCAGGTTCCATTATAGTCAATAGACTCTGGCAGGGAAAGGTAGTATCCGACACTAGTGTGGAAATAGGAGGATGACGTAACAGAGGAGAGCAGGACTCAAAGGGGAACGGTTATACCGGCACATCAGAGAGGGGCCTGGGAACTTGCCACCATACCACTGCCCCTGGGCACCTGCGGGACTTAATTGGCATATCTTTATAAAGTGTTTTTTTCAGTTTATGGATGTTTGACAGACACAAGAGATGTACTATTTTTATGTTAGGCAACTGTGCTATAATGTAATATGAAACACTCTAAGTAGGTGAAAGACTCCCTGATGGAATGTTGTTTCTCTTTACTTATTTGAGTGTTTTTTGCTGCAATGTGGATTAGAATATTGGTAGAATAGGGCTAAATACTGCCTCTGCATAACACAACTAATGGTCTCAAAAACATTATGAAGGAAGAAATTCCACAAATTAATTCTTGACAAGGCATACCTGTTGGGTGAAAAGTATTCCAAATGACTACCGGTACTTCATGAAACTGATTGAGAGAAGGCCAAAAGTGTGCAAAGCTGTCATCAAAACATAAATGGGTTTCTTTGATTAATCTAAAATATTAAACATATTCTGGTTTATTTAATACATAATTCCATATGTGTTCCATCAGTGTTTTCAAGTCTTCAATAAGAATTTAAAGTGTAACATTTGACTGGTACTGTATGCACATACAGAGACATAGTAATGGGTTACAAGGCTTGTGTATGAAGTGACTCCCTAACTAGTGTTCAGCGAGCATGCTCAGCCGAACTCGCTGTTCGGCCGAGCATGCGGGCGCTCGGGTACACTCGGTGTTCGGCCGAACACCGCATGTGCTCGAGTGCGATGCTCGAGTCTCCTCCCCGCACGTTTGTTCGCTGCTACATAGCGAATAAACGTGCGGGAGAGTACAGGCTTTCACTGCAATGCCGTGCCATGTTGATTTGTACGCTAATGCTACGCATTGTATGCTAATGTGTATGATTTTGTATGCTATTTATACGCATTGTACGTAGAGATGAGTGAATCTATTAGCCACTTCATATATTCATTACGAATCTTCGTTATTTCCTACGCTGAAGCGAATCCGGGCCTTTTCAGATTTGCTTCATACGAATCTTAAATGTTATTAAATCTTTGTACGCTAAAGCTACGTACGCATTTTATAATTTGTACACTAATGTCCCCTCCCCGCACGCTAATTAGCCAATTAGAGTGCGGGGAGGGATGGCACTCACTGATTGCCTGGCCGGGAGCGCATGATCGGGTGCTATGAAGCACCCGGTCACACACTCCCTGCCACTGTTAGACAGGGAGAGCTGCCGCAAACAGGAAAACATAGTGTAGGGAGAGATTGCCACCCTAGGCAGGGATAGTATTATTATTTTAAAGACCCAAAAGCAAGGAGGTACTTCTGTAGAAAAAGGATTTGGATAGGCAGGGCTAGTTCTGTTGAAAAGACACCAAAGTCCATTGTTTTTTTGTGTGTGTTAATTTTGGGGCAAATTTGGGAAAAAAAAGAAGGCAAGTGTGCCTGACACTAGCAGTACGTGCACAGCCTGTGCATTATAGCCTTTCAGTTGTCTATATAGTTCACATCAGTTGTCACTGTTTCTACCGTTAATTTAGGCCGCAATTCCTAATTTGCGTCTGCAGATAAATTGCTCAAGGAGGCACGTATACTGTAGGCATAGAAGTCCATAGTTCTAATTTTTTTTTTGTGTGTGTTAAAAAAGAACGCAAGTGTGCCTGACACTAGCAGTACATGCACAGCCTGTGCATTATAGCCTTTCAGTTGTCTATATAGTTCACATCACATCACCATCTCACTTCTGTGTCTACTGAAAACCTCACTGCTCACAATAAAGGCAGACGCTTTGCGTGTGGAAATGGGGGAAGACCCTACACAGGGCGATAGCCAGACCACCCTCGGTTTGTCTTCTCAGCTCCAATTGGTGGAGGAGGAGGAGGACGATGAGGAGGACGAGCATGAGATGGTTGCCACCGCTATACAGGGTAGTACCCAGAGCAGATTTGCACCATCTCTTCGGCGTAGATGGGACGATGAGGAGGATGAGGAGATTGAGGGTCATTCTCCTGGTGAGGAGAGCGAAGCCTTGTCTGTTGGGACTCTGGCACACATGGCTGACTTCATGCTAGGCTGCCCTTCCCGTGACCCTCGCGTTATACGCTTATTAGGCAACAACGATTACTGGTTGTTCACCCTTCTCGACCCCCGCTACAAAGAGAACTTCTTATCTCTCATTCCTGTGGCAGAGAGGACAACTAAAATGGTGCAATACCAGAAGGCCCTTGTAGAAAAATTGCTCCAAAAATTTCCAGCTGAGAACACAGGCGGCAGAGTAGGTAGTTCCTTGGCCACCCGAGGAGGGGAGACGATGGGAACACACAGCAGTTCCAACAAAACAAGGCGGCACTCTCCAAGGCCTGGGACACTTTCATGACACCCCGCCAGCAGCCTCACCCTGATGAGCTGCCTAGTGTGACAAGGAGGAAAAAGTTTTGGAAGATGGTAAAGGAGTACCTAGCTGACCGTGTCAACGTCCTCAGTGATCCCTCTGTGCCTTATAATTATTGGGTGTCAAAGCTGGACACGTGGCACGAACTGGTGCTCTACGCCTTGGAGGTGCTGGCCTGCCCTGCCACCAGCGTTTTGTCTGAGCGGGTATTTAGTGCCGCTAATTACTGATAAGCGCATTCGCCTGTCAACTGACAATGCTGACAGGTTGACCCTTATCAAGATGAACAAGGCCTGGATTGCCCCTGACTTCGCTACCCCACCACAGGAAAGCAGCTTAACACTTTTAGGGTGTATTGGATACACTGTTTTCTCATGTAGGCCCTCAACCATAATGTTTTCAAGGGTCTGCTCACCAGCAGGCCCTCAACCATAATGTTTTCCAGGGTCTGTTCACCAGCAGGCCCTCAACCATAATGTTTTCAAGGGTCTGTTCACCAGCAGGCCCTCAACCATAATGTTTTCAAGGGTCTGCTCACCAGCAGGCCCTCAACCATAACATTTTCAAGTGTCTGCTCACCAGCAGGCCCTCAACCATAATGTTTTCAAGGGTCCGCTTACCAGCAGGCCCTCAACCATAATGTTTTCAAGTGTTTGCTCACCAGCAGGCCCTCAACTATAATGTTTTCAACGGTCAGCTCACCAGCAGGCCATCAATCTTAATTTTTCACGGGTGTGTCTGATGCTATCCTTTATTTGTAATAAAAGGTGCCTGTTCCTTGTAATTTTTTGCAGCCTTGTCACTTTGTGCATAGGCTTTATGAGTGTATGAGTGAACCGGACTGTGCTTAATTTTTTTAAGGCTTTGGCCTGAAGACACCCTGTTTTCATGACATTAATCCGGGAACCGGCCTTTGGTAAATTTTTTAAGGCTTCGGCCTAAAGAGACACCTCTGTTTTTTTCACACTAATGCGGGCTCTGGCCTATGCACAATTTTTGGAGCCTCCTGCCTAAAGAGACATCCCTGTCATCTTCACACTAATGCGGGCTATGGCCTATGCACAATTTTTGGAGGCACCGGCCTAAAGGGACACCCCTGTCTTCTTCACAGTATGTCAGGAAGGGGTTAAAGGTTTAAAAAAACAATCACAACACAGGTTTTAGAAGAATTATTTTAGTAATAATAATAACTTTAAGTTTTAACAAATAATAAAAAAAAAAAAAATTAAAATTACGCCGGCCTTTGCAGACGTCTGGCCATCATCGCCTGCAGCTCTCAGAGCTCCAGCTGCAGGCTGCGAATAACCCGGGAGGCAGCATGGAGCCTGGTGCCAAAACGCTGTACGGCTGCCTCCACATCAAAGTCCATCGGGATATCTGTAGGGGTGGAAACAATAATATAATTAGTATGATCGAGTTAAAGGGTTGTCCCACGAAAAATATTCTAAACTTTCAAACCAGCACCTGGATCTGAATACTTTAGCAGTTGCATGTCTTTAAAGGGAGTCTGTCACCTCATTTTCACCTATATAACTAACAGCACTGCCCCACAGAAGATTGCATACACATCCCAGACATACCTGTGTGCACTGTGTGTCTGTATTACATGTCCAGAAAAAGAACTTTTATTCTGCAGGAAAACAGCTCCCAAGTGCCCGGCTGAAAGTGAAACTAAAAACAGCTTTCTCTCCCGACTCGATTTCTAACAGCTATATCTTCTGATATACTGGATTTAATGCTGTCATGTTGATATCATTTTAAAGCTTGGAATGTCAGCTTTCAAAGAATGTTAGAAGCATTTTTCTATCTGCTACCAATCCCAAGATATGAGCAGCTAAAGCAGCCCTCCCCTCTTCAGTCTGGTTTGCAGCAGCAGCAGAGCCGGGCACTTGGGAGCTGTTTTCCTGCAGAATAAAAGTGCTTTTTCTGAGCAAGGAATACAGACACAAAGTGCACACAGGTATGTCTGGGATGTGTCTGCAATCTTCTGTGGGGCACTGCTGTTCGCTATATAGGTGAAAATGAGGTGACAGACTCCCTTTAAATATTTTATATATCTACTAGAACTGACTCAGTTATTCAGTGAAATGTATCTTTATTGAGCCATTTTTTTTCTTATTTATTTGAACTGCTCACTGAGAAGGCCGCACATGCTCAGTGTAAGGCCCCATTCACACGACCGTATATTTGCGGGCCCGCATTACTGCGGACCCGCAAATATACGGGGGCCCCATTGAAAATGCCTATACTTGTCCGTGCGCACGGACAAGTATAGGACATGCTTCAAAAGAGCTGCGGCACGGAGCTAGCTGCGTGCTGCGGCTCCCGGCCCCATGGAGGTGAATGGGGCCGCATCTATTCCCGCATTTTTGTGAATAGATACGGCCTCATTCATACGATCGTGTGAAGGGGGCCTAAATCTTCAACTGCTCCTGTCCTGAGCTGTGATAGGGAGAGATGGACACGAGTCCTGACATGCAGCAGAATAGACACTAGTCACACTACCCTTGAGTAACCAGCTTGATGTACCAGAGTAATTGGGGCAGATCTCTGGATCTATGTGAGGTGCAGGGCTGTTTCTCGCTTTGTTAAAAAGAGATTGCCAATGTACTATAATATGTATGTATGACACATTTTTGTTAAATATTTTTGGGGTAACACAAGTTTCTACTTCTTTCACTACCTTGATTTTAAAATTATTCTGATATGTCTACTTCACTAACCACTTGGAGAACATACATGTGTACACAGTCTAGTTATCAATAACATGTTGGGTGGCATGATCCTAGTGCTTGAAAATATTACACTTCTGTGAATTAGGGGTTTGTACTTACTGGACACCCATAATGAGTGGTCTTCCCATGGGCCTGGGGAAAACTCATTATCTCCCCTGACGGTTGGAGCTACAAAAGATAAAACATAAATTTAGCTTATATTTTGAAAACAGAAGGTCCACCCATTACACTTTTTATTTTACCTACCTTCTAGCTCTGGAAGTTGGGGTTGTGGACTTGGTGTTGGAGGGGCAGGTGGGGTCCTCTCTCGCTGTTGTGGTGGAGGAGGGTGAGAGGAGCTCCTCTGTGGTGCAGCAGCTGTCAAAAATCATTAAATAATGGCTTTACATTCAATCAAATGAACAGTTGTAACTTCTGATGTTGATACATCTGAATAGTTTGGGGCTAGATCCCATTCCTAACCACTAGCGCTCTTATATCACTGCAGCTGCACTCCCACATAGCCTGGATTAAAAATAAATTAAATATGTTTACACTTACTAGAAGCTAAAGGAACTTCAGGGGCCGTCTGGGCACGACTCTGCCGGCGATGTTCGTGACGTCGTTGACGTTGCTCTGCAACATAAATCCGTACACAATTGTTATGATGACCATTTTAATACTAACACTGTATACTACTATGAAGATATTATGGGTGAGAGGAGGGCGATATGATGTGGAGTGGGCATTTCATGTGAAGGGAACATAGAATATCTGGGGTGCATATTTGATGGAGGGGCATTTGTAGGGAGGGATGGGGGGTTGAATGAATGAATAAAAGATGTCTGTGTGTCACATTCTGCACATACAATGCACTAGTATACCATAGCTCCAGTCCCAACCGTTCCGGATTCAGCGGGACAGTCAGGATTTTAGTGGCTGTGTTCGGGAACGGGTGGCTATGTCCTGTGGTCAGCTGTCTTTGCATCCATAGGAAGCAGAGACAGGTGATGGTAAGCAGGGAGCAGTCCCTTCACCTTCCCCGACGTCCAGTATAATGTCTCCTTGTGGCCCCCATACAGTATAATGTCTCCTTGTGGCCCCCATACAGTATGTCTCCTTGGCTGCCGCCATACCGTATAATGTCTCCTTGTGGTCCCCATACAGTATAACGTCTCCTTGTGGTCCCCATACAGTGTAATGTCTCCTTGTGGCTGCCCCCATACAGTATAATTTCTCCTTGTGGCCCCCATACAGCATAATGTCTCCTTGTGGTTGCCCCCATACAGTATAATTTCTCCATGTGGCCCCCATACAGCATAATGTCTCCTTGTGGCTGCCCCCATACAGTATAATGTCTTCTCCTTGTGGCCCCTAGTGTTTTTTTTCTTCTAAATGAGTATTTATCGCAATAAATTTCTTAATATCGTTATCGTGGGAATATTTTTTATATTGCCCACTCCAGACACATTAGCTGCAGCATGAGCACGTCTTTGAGTCTGTGTGTAGGAGGAGGAAGCGCTAACTATGAAGGGGCATATATCTAAGGGTACTTTCACACTAGCGCTAGAGATCCGACAGGCTGTTAAGGCCGGGAACAGCCCACTGGATCTCTCCGGATCCGGCATTTACCTGACACAAGCGAGAGAACGGCCAGCCCCATTAACAAAAATTGGGGTCGGCGCTGATCCTGCTGGATCACCGCCACATATGTGAAAGTAGCCTAAGGCAATTACTGTGAAGGGGCACGTATCTGAGAATACCTTCACTTGTTTGAGTGGAGTTAGAGGCGTGGCCTAGCATGAAAGAAAATTGCTGCAGCGCCCCACGCACGCCCATGTTGTCCTTCTATATGGTTTTCATTATTGGCACTGGTATATATACAATACAGTACACTCATTTTTTAACATGTTTTTACTTTTCAAATATTTTGTTACTCACCCTGTCGTATCTCTGCGCGGATCTCATTAAGCCGCTCTGAGCACTTGAATTTTAAATCGGACCATTTCCGCTGGATCTGGCCCGGGGTCCACACAGTGTCAAAGCGATGGCGCAGGCCTTGGATCACCTGCTGCACTATCTCCTTCTTGTGCTGATTTAGGTGTCAGTGTGTGCCATCATAATCCTGGTGGTCCATCAGCTTGACCATGTATTTAAGCTCTGCAGAGCTAAATGCTGAAGAATGCCTTAATGCTATTTTGCAAACTTCGCTGCGGCCTAGCGTTGTGCGTGCTTGCGTGCGTATGACTCATTCGCGAGACAATAGTACGCTAAAGATTCGTATGTACTTTGTACGCTCATGCGTACGTATTCAGTTCTGTAGCGTACTTTTAACAACGCTTAGACTGTATGTTCGTTATTTGTGTGGGAATGTTCGCCGAACACGACCAGAATAACGAATATTTTTTAGCGCAACTTCGACCAAATAAATTCATATTCAAAACAAATATTTTTATAAATTCGGCTAATATTCGCCGAAGCGAATCTTTGAGGAGTCGCTCTTCTCTAATTGTACGCTAATGCATATGAATTTGTATGCTAATGCTACGCATTGTGTGCTAATGCGTACAAGTTCAGTTAATTAGCGTACTTTTATGAGAAGAAGTCGCGATTCTGACCTTTTCCTATGAACCCGACACCCTCCCCTCTTCCGAGCAGGGGGTGTCTGGTTTAGTGCTCGGGTTCTCCTATTGACTTACATTGTGCTCGGGTGCTCTGTAGAGCATCACCAAGTGTTCTGCCTGAGCACCCGGGCACTTTGGTGCTCGAACAACACTATCCCTACCCTATGAACAGTTTTCATTAGTGCAAGAGAGATTCTCAGTGCAATGGTTGGTGAATACCAACCTATATTCCTCTAAACGCCATGCTCAATCCAACCAAACAGCATCTAATTTTTTAAAACCTTACATAAAAATGATCTAGCATATTAAAATTATTCAGGAATAATTTTTCCATTACTCACATCCCATAGCACATTTGAGATTATGGTAGTAACCAGAACAGGTATAATTTTAATAGTAATTTTTAGGATGACAGCCCAAAGACTAGACAAACCTGCATGCCCAAACATATGCATAACTGCTTAGTGAAGAGAAACTGCAAATTCAAGCTTCATCGAACAATAAGAAGAACAAATACTTCTGCTTATTGCCACATAATAGAAGCACACAAATTGTCTGATGAATGCTGCAACACATATTAAACAGTTCTCCACAAGCCATAAGGGAAGCGTGTTAAGCATTAGAGCTTTTCTAATCTGTGGATTTGATAAGAATAGGAGCAATTATATTAGTTGCTGTCACTAAATTGTGGGCATAAGCTGTAGGGCAGGAAAAGGGATTAGCTGGGAAAGAGGAAAGAAGTCTAAGTTTTTTATTTGATTGTTTGAAGTGCCTTTAGCAGGTGTAGTAAAGACTCCAACTATCATTTAATATTTCATGATAAAGCTGTTAAATATTTATAGGACACATACAGAGTGTGAATTTATCAGAGAGATGGAAGAAAATGTTCAGAAATACTGTACTAAAGTTATGAGAAGAAGAGATTGAGTAGTCTCAGGTGCACTGTACAGTACCCAGTGGAGCTAGCTGGCATCTTTTGCATTTTCTTTTTTTAGCAGGTTTTGAATGTCTTAACATAAACACTTGAATTCTCCTTCTGTGTAGATTCTTTTTTTATAGGCATACTGGTTTTGTCATAGAGTGGACGTCACCACTCAAGACTAGTGTTGAGTGAATCGAAGTTGACAAAGTGGACTTCAATACGAATTTCAGGAAAAATTTGATTTGCTGTGAAGCCGAATGTTCTTGTGCTTCGTGGTAGTGAATCAATGTTCCCTGAAATAGTGGCCATCCTGCTTGAAGATCCCTCGTAATATCTTATGAGTGGTGACGAATGACGTTACCACAACGGCATGTGCCATGCAAGATTTTGCACTGGATCTTCAACCAAGATGGCCGTGGCGGACTCTTCGATAAGGTGAGTATTATTTTTAACAGAATAACTCCTGACAGCCCTCAATGGTCATCTCAGATGCTGCGATCAGCTATGAATGCGGCAACTGAGGGGTTCAATGGTGGGGGCGGCACCATCGCCATTTCCCTTCATTGCGCCTGCTACTCACAAAGAATTGCGAAGCAAATTTGTTTGTGAAATTTGATGAAGCAGCCAAATCAAAGTTTGAGCACTTCATTCATCTCTATTCACTATTCTTTCTAATGTTCCCACTATTTTCTGCAATTTATTTATTTATTTTAATTAGCAAACACTAAAATGTTTTAATATGGATCTCAGATGCAGCATACAGCCATGAACTCAGCATCTGAGGGGTTCAATGACGGGGGAAAGAGCAACCACAATCCTGTCATTGCACCCATTTACAAAGAAATCCGCTTTGGGGTGATGTAACTTGTCACAAAGCAAATGTTTTTGTAAAATTCGGCAAAGCAGCCGAATCAAATTTTAGAGAACTTCACTCATCTGTACTCAAGATACCTATTTAATAGCCAGAAGAAAAGAGAAGAGGCAGCGCCACTTGTGTGAAATCAGCAGAGTAGTTTAAAAATTAAGGTCATATAGTGCGCTCACCTTTGTATGTTGTGAGGAGTCACAACAAACTGTAGACCGCTTTGCTGGTAATTATTAACCCCACCAGCGTCAGGGGTTTCTTTTGGACTGCAGCCCATGATCCTCGGGTCCCTTGTGGTGAGAATACCAATCCGGGGCTCGATAGTAGTATTAGAGTGTAGAGGAGGTTGTTGGATCGTTTCTTGTAAAGGCGCTGTCCTTTTCAGAAATAGACTAAAGCTCTCTCATAAGTTTTAAGAGTGCTAAATTTATTTGTATATATGATAGAACTGGTTGTCAACGCGTTTTGAGGGTATTTTGGCTTCCCTCTTCATCAGGACAATGTATCTAAGAATACAGGTATGTTCACACTATTTAAAAGATCGGCGTTTGGCGCGTAAAAGGAGGGGGTGGGTTAGGGGTGTGGCATATTCTGGGACACCCCAATACTTAATACATAGCAAAGGTAAAAAATCTTCTAGTCCCAACAGTAAAAAATCTTCTAGCCCCCAGTATACTAAAACAACATCAAGGCACATCCGAAAAAAAAAAAAAGAAAAAGGAGAAAAAAGTGTTTGCTCCCAAAAAACAGGGAGCTATAGATTCAACAAAAACAGATGTCTATGTTGCAAAGTGATCACACACGCAAAAAAACAGTTCAAATCAAATACAAATGGCACCACATTCCCAATAAAACAAAACCTGAATTGTCAATCTACATATGTGATATATTTGATAGAATGTAAATGTGGCTTACAATATGTGGGCCGCACCACACAAAGTCTGCACTGCAGATTAAATCAACATAGGTATAACAAAAAACGTTTATACAAAAAACATGGACTTTCAAGACACTGTGCCACAACAAGAGAAATACAAGAACATCCAATAAAAATTACCCCAATTGATCACATTCCATACAACCCATATAATAGGTTCAGTATACTCCAAAAACGCGAAATATACTGGATCTACCAATTGAATACATTGGCACCCTTTGGATTGAATGAAATGAATGAGACCATCCTATAGATATAAGATCTCACCTATAACTTTATAATTTTATTCCATCAAGATGCTGATAATGTTCCTATGAAACAGTGCATTAATCACCACTTAGAATCTCAAAGTCCCAACTTCTCAAAGGTACCATACAAGAAACACAAAAATGTAAGCTTGTAGCCCTTCATTCATTCCTCAAAGCCTTTATGATACCTACGCCACACTGTATCTCTGCCCGAGGACCAGATCGGGATAATCTCACAACACATAGCGAGATATCGCAAGACTTCGGACGGCAATTAAGGTTACACAAAGATTATAATAAAACAGGAGAAGGAAGCCCCATACTTAATGAAGTGTGCCCGTGGTTATTATATAAGGACAAAGATCAATGTATCTATTTATTTTAAGCATGTATTTATTTATTTTAAGCATGGATTCATTTAAACTATATATAACTTTGATAGATGAGCAAACACTCCGATCCGACACAGGACAACATCCTTTTTATGACCTTATCTCATGATTTGTTGTTAGTTGTTATTTTTGTTTTGTCTTGTGTTGTTTTGTTTTTTTTTTACCTTTGCTATGTATTAAGTATTGGGGTGTCCCAGAATATGCCACACCCCTAACCCACCCCCTCCTTTTACGCGCCAAACGCCGATCTTCTATAGAGTGTGAACATACCTATATTCTTAGATAAATTGTCCTGATACAGTACTTTTATTACAATAATATAAGGCATCATAACTGTACTACAAAAAGAACCCAGATTAGGAGTGTGCCCACCAATTTTATACAAAAAAAGCTATATACTTACATCACCAGAGGAGGTAGGGTCCAAGAGGATGGGTTGCTACATCAAGCATCTGTATAATGTACACAGATGCTTACAGATGCTTACTGTTGCAATCCAACCTCAAGGACCCTCCCTACTTTGGTGAAGTAAGGCAGTGATCCGGTCAAGATGAGGGGCAGGTGTCACTTCGTGCCGCTATCCCCCATCTATTGACACTGGAAGAGAGGGATTGACCTAAGGGTTAAACCGCTCTCTCCTGTGATCTGTCCCAGCTAGGCAGTACACACATCGACCCGAGTCTGGGGTTGTTGTGTGCACGTTTTGGAGTGAGTTGATTGGCCAGTGGTTGCACAGATGATGCGCTGGGATCGAGATTCACTGGTGTCCAATAAGCCTTATCCACCCGATACAGACACCTCCTACGAGCATGTGCAGACCGGACTCCGATAAACTCTAATAGAAGCGAGTGTGGGCGGTTCCTTGATGCGGACTAAGGGGCGGATCTGCCCGAAGTCTGACGCGGAGGAACGACCCACGTGACCTGAACACATGTTCGGGACGGACTCCGGCAGCTGACGCATGCGCTGTTAGTCTTTGGAGAAGCTACAAGCCATTTTCGGTAATCCACAACCGGATAATTCCCCCATCGATGATGGACCTATTGAGTATGTTTTTAAAGTTTTTATGTTACTATTTGATATATGTATACTGATCACGCTTTATATGGTGCACAAGATGATATGGAGAAACTGTTAAGTACACTAGTTGAGCACTGGTGATCATCATGAATATGTCTAAAATGGATTTGGAAACATGAATATGCATATGAACACTCTTTGATCACAGTTTTATATTGTGTTTTGCTATTGTTATCACATGATTGCTGTTATCACATGACTATTTTGAACCCGCCCACATTCACTATATAATGTGGAGGGCCACACTGTTTTTGACTATGCTTGAGAAAGGTCACATTGAGCGGACCGAAACGTTGCATTTTTGGGAATAAAGAGTCCTACACGTTTTTCACTATTTGGAGTGCTGCCTCGCTTTTTCTCTGCATATACTGCTGGCGTATCATCTTGGATCCAGGAGGAATTGCACCCACATTGCTCTTTTTGAGCTGACTTGTGCTGCTGTTATTTTTGTACTATACATATATATATATATATATACTGTATATATATATATATATATATATATATATATATATGTGTGTGTGTGTGTATGTATGTGTATATATATATATATATATATATATATATATATATATATATATACATATACTGTATATATATATATACACATGTCACACTTCACATACACATGGTCACACTTCACTTGTTGCTTAAAAAAGAACATGTAAGGTCGAAATGTTGCATTGCTTTGGTGAATAAACCACAGCTTTATATTAATGTATATTACAGTTCTCAATAATTAAACATCATGTATAGTACTCATCTCACCATATGGTAAAGAGAGATTTCCCTGTATAATTATCAACCCTATTCCTTTTTACTTTCTACACTATTCATTTCCAGTATTGAAGTTAAAGGGTTTTTTTTTTTTTCTGAAGATTTAAAGTAAACCTCTATCCACTGGTAAAGGATTTGTTTCATTGGTGGGGTTCCTCTGTTTGAACCCTCCACTAATCTTGAGAATGGACCGGAAGAATGGAACATCAGTCAGGCATTTACAATGTTACTCCATCTCCAATCTGTCTTCAGGAGTCCCATACAGATGAGTGAATGCTGCTCTGTTCATACCTGACATACAGGATTCCAGTTTTTCCTTTATTGGATGGGGTCTCCTTCACTGATTAGACGCTTAGCAGGCATACCAGGCCGACAAATGAGAATGCTGCCACCTATGCTTTTCAATTTTGCAATTCCTATGTGTTTCTTGTTGGTTTCGTCACGCACTAATGGCTGGGCTGACATTCTGAAAGCATGAATTCAGAATGGCCACCACTGCTTTCTGGATTGATTTTTCACATTGTAGTCTATGAGAAAATACAGAATGTATAATAAATAACACTATTTTACTTTGAGTCCAGAAAGGACCTCACAACTAGTGATGGGAGAAGAATTGGAAAATTTGATTTGGCTGCCAAAGTTAAAATAAATAAAAAAATAAAAAAATAAACAAATAAAACATTACTCAGTGAAGGATTACTTAGTCACAAAGTGCATTTCTTTGTAAGTAGTAAGTGCAATGACAGGGAGTGGAGATTGTGCCACTTCCCGTCATTGAACCCCTCAGATGCCGCGTTCATAGCTGATCTCAGCATCTGGCATCAATATTACAGTGGAAAATTTTTAAAATAATATTAAATCAGACTAACCCTCATCCGTTTGAACACAAAGACACGATCGTCACCATCTTGTTTGTAGATCCAGCATGAAATCTCTTGCGGCCTGTGATAACGTCATCACATCGGCAACGACGCCGCCCATGGGATTTCACGTGCAATTTTCAATCAAGATGCTGATGGCCGACTCTTCAATCTCAAATGGATGAGGTTTGAGAAAGGTTCTAATGTTGAGCGGAAATGTTGCGTATCCACATGGGTAAATAAAAACTTTTTTTCATTTTTCATTGATTTTGGAGTGCTGCCTTTTTGCTACTTTGAGGTAAGTATGATTTTTTTTTTTTTTTTTACCACCATTCATGGAAAATCAATTTGTTACCACAAAGCATGAGGAAATTCGGCTTTGCAGCAAATTTAAATTTTCCCTTAAATTCAGAACGAATTCCACCTCGTCGACTTTAATTCGCTCAACACTACTCATAACCAATAGAAACTAAGAAAATGCTCATTGCACAGGGAAATCATTCACAGCCCCCAGAAAACCAACGATAATTATACTATGGGTATAAGATGCCAGGCTATTTATACATACACTCTTATATATCCACAATCGCTTTGTGATAGTCTGTCATAGAAAAAAAAATTGCACACGGCTCAGTAACAGGCAATGAATTGTGGAAGATTCAGGCATCGATGACAGGTACCAGATGACGTGGGGATGGATCAAGGGCTGCAAATTTCAAGGTTTTATGGTAATTCTAAAAACAAGACACTTTGAAATATACTTAAATTATTTTTTCCTTAGGCCTTAGCACCAAGAAAATTATGCATGTGTAGGAAAAAAAAATATCCCAAGTACATGCTCAAACAAAAATATCTTTCTTTATTTTTACTTCTTAAAAAAATTGTCACAACATCAAGACACTTATACATTTCGAATGAAAAAATATAGCAAGAAAAAGGACTTTCTCATCCGAAACATGATTAACTGCAGGACTCCAGAATACACACAAGCATGGGTAAATGCTGTCGGATGTCATTAACTCATTATAATATATGATACTACATTATTGGAGGTATGACTCCTGGTACCTCCACTGATCAGCTGGTGGAAGTGACAGTTGGCACCGTGGCCAGTTAATTGTACATTTTGTACTGGCTGAGTCTGATATTTCAGCCCTATCCTATTCACTTTTTATGGTACTTAGCAGCAAAGAGCTGTAGTAGGAGGCACAACCATTACTAAATGCACAGTGCTGTATCTAACACGCATTAAAGGGGACAGGACACTTGCTGAGTGCCACAAGCCCTTTGATCATCTGATCAGTGGTTTGGTTGTGCTGAGAGTTAGAGCCTTGCAAATCTGAAATTGCTGGCCTATACTAGGGATAGTGTTCAGTATCAACGTCCCATAAAACCCCTTACTGATATCTTTCACTTACCATACTACTAGTGTCTCCCGTCTCCCGACTCTTCCTTTTTTACAGAAGTTTGTGATGATGTCCCTTCCACACCACCTGACAATAGCACCCAGTCATTGACCATTGAGGTAATAAGTAAGGCATTAAACATGAACATAATAGTTTACTGGATTTATTCTAATTAATACATTCATTCAGAACTTTATTTCTTATTAATATATACCTTCAAAATCTTCCACTTCTGACTCATATTAAAATGTTTTCATTTGTGGTGATACATTTCAAAACTTCATGCGTAGGTAGAGACGTCCTGGAGGGTAATAAACCATCTATAATTCCACCTATGAGGTAACGATCCTTCAACCTGGTATCTTTAGACCAGGCTACATGTTCTTTCCCTTGTGCTTTGCTTTCTACCATATGGATCACTTCTTGATGTAAGAGATCTTTAAGCTCTGGAAGCTGCAGTTTTCCTCTAAGAGATATGGTACTGTAGCTTTTATAGTGCTTCCCGTTTTGTATCTACATATCTAGGTTTTCCATTAAAAGGACTAGCCGCCTTACTACAATTTTATACCAGGGAATATCACCAATCACTATGTCACCTATACCTTACTACATCCTTATTACAACTTCTGGGCCATTTTCAGATGGAGATGCATGTGACAAAAATATCATCCTGCCTGAAAAAGTGTGCTCAACTACTAACACATGATGAGATTGCAGAGCACTGTCTTTCAGTGGAGAAGGCATGATGATGTCTTGTTGACCACATGCCCTGCATTCTATGGATCAAAGCACTTGAACGAGACTAGGAAGAGGCTTCAGTGCCCACCACTGCCTCTTCAAACAGCTGATCTGGCTGGGAATTAGAGCCTCCACTAATTAGATATTGATGACCTATTCTGAAGATAAGTCATTAATATATGAATCCAGAGAATCTAATTATTCCACTGGTTTATAGGCAGAGGCATTATCCATTGTAGTATGGAATCATGTTATATCTCTTCTTATTTTGTTTAGATAAGCTTCAGAGTCTTCATTCTATGTATTTTTCAATTAACCAAGAGTTTGGTTAATTAACCAAGTTTCTTCTACCAACGTTGAATAACAGACCAGAGAGCTGTGAATATACATATTATGTACGATTTTCCATTATGCTTTGCTGTTTAAAAATCAAAAACAATTAAATGGCAAAAAAGAAACTATTGCAAGGCTAAAGGTTGAGCAGATTGAAATAAATGAGTCATGCAAGCGCGAGATGTGGAGGAGCGGAAATTAAATTACCACACATTACAGAAAATTAAATTAGAAAAGACAGAGTCAAGAATTAAAATGTTAGTAGAAAACCAAAGTGTGTTGTGTCCCAACTACTCATGGGACTTGATATGGAGAACAAAGCAACTTGATCATAGTTCGCTTTAAGCTGTAGGCTTTGGAAATGATAGAGTTACCTAAACAGAGAAATAATGTGAAACTCCTGGGCCCAATGTAAAATCTGTAAAAGAGCCCCAATCTACTTTGTGCCATTTACAGTATAACATTGGTGCCTTTGGGTTCCCCCAGTTACCTGGGTTCAGATGAAACACCTACTCCTGCACTCCTTATAGCTATAGGGTAATGCCTCTAGCATTAAAGGTGCTGAACTTTCCTGACAGGTACTGCTGTACTGCTACTATTCAGTTAAGAGATCTCTTTACATTATTTTAACTTATACTTTAACTTATACTTATATTTTAACAGAACATAGTCCTGCCACTTTACAAATCACTAGTCAGACCACACATGGAGTACTGTGTACAGTTTTGGGCTCCTGTGAACAAGGCAGACATAGCAGAGCTGGAGAGGGTTCAGAGGAGGGCAACTAAAGTAATAACTGGAATGGGTGGACTACAGTACCCAGAAAGATTATCAAAATTAGGCTTATTCACTTTAGAAAAAAGACGACTGAGGGGAGATCTAATAACTATGTATAAATATATCAGGGGTCAGTACAGAGATCTCTCCCATCATCTATTTATCCCCAGGACTGTGACTGTGACGAGGGGACATCCTCTGCGTCTGGAGGAAAGAAGGTTTGTACACAAACATAGAAGAGGATTCTTTACGGTAAGAGCAGTGAGACTATGGAACTCTCTGCCTGAGGAGGTGGTGATGGTAAGTTCACTAAAAGAGTTCAAGAGGGGCCTGGATGTATTTCTGGGGGGTAATAATATTATAGGTTATAGTTACTAGAGATGGGTCGTTGATCCAGGGAGTTATTCTGATTGCCTGATTGGAGTCGGGAAGGAATTTTTTTCCCTAAAGTGGCGAAAATTGGCTTCTACCTCACAGGGTTTTTTTGCCTTTCTCTGGATCAACTTGTAGGAAAACAGGCCAAACTGGATGGACAGATGTCTTTTTTCGGCCTTATAAACTATGTTACTATGTTACTATGTTACTTACAGAAATTTGAACTGAGTATTTTTTTAAAATTAAAACATTACTCGTGATCTCCCTCTAGATTAATTACTAGGTATGGAGAGATGAAGGTAGCACCAAAGGTGATACAGTTACCTAGGACACCACATGATGCCCAAGGTTTATGGTTCATGGGTCCTTTTTTAATAGAACAAAAAATGAGCAAATGGATTCTAAACTAATTAGATTCAAGATACATTTTGTAAAAATTTGAGTTGCATCCAAATCTAAATTGTTGGTGATTTAATTCGGATAAATTTTGAGGAGATGCAGGTAGAATCACTTCAGATCCAACTTGAATTGGTCAACCAATTCTGACAAATCAAACAAAAATCAAATTTTGAGCAATTCACTCATCTCTAAACATGCACAATATTCCTCAGGCCTCATATGGTTGCCTTGGAAGCTGTACCTCCAGGGTGCTTCTTGCATCTTTCCGTGCCCAGTGTATGATCCAGAGGGAGACTGCAAGGAAAATGACCAGTGTAATTTACAATGTAAATTCTAAATGATCATCAAAAGAGAAGTTTTTTTTGTTTACTAAGCCTGGTTTCATTCATTCCTCAATGTTTTGCATATATAAGAATGAACTTATGCTACTCTTCTTTTCAAAGGATGGGTAAATCAATTTAGCAAATTAATCTCTTATCATAAATTATTGTGGTAAAACATCACAGTCACAATTATTTTAGGGCAAAAAAATGATGGAATTTTTCATATTTAACTTCAGATGCTGCTATAGTTGTCAGGAGCTTCTCACTCCTTATTTCTACTAACATCTGCTGTGTGCTGCTGCCTCCACATGTTATTAGGGGGAAGTGACATATTTGTTACCTTTCAGAAGTATTCAGACCTCCTTTCTATGTATGTTGGTTCTCTGTAAAACTTAACTTTTGTAAGTAAGTAAAAAAAAGTTGTATTCAGTAGGATAGTAATTGGAGACTATGGAAGGGGAAACACATTATGAGTTATCTGTCACAGTCTATGTATAAAACCCTTGCTGTGGGAGGGAGGAAGGAGGAGCAGGGGTCAATATCTGATTGCAGAACTTACAGCAAAGCTCCACACTGGAAAGATCACAGGATAGTGATTTGTACTACTGACGTGTACTGACTACTGACGTGTGCAGAGGCTTGCCTAGCCTAACTATATTTGTATGATATTCCAGGATTTATTGTATGGTAGAAAAGCAAACACCTAACCTCATCATCATTGTACTAACCCCAAATCCAAAAAAGCTGGAACATTTAGTAAAGTGTAAATAAAAACAAAATGCAATGATCTGCAATTATCATAATCCCATACATTATTAAAAATAGAACATATGACAAATATCAGATGTTAAAAGTGAGATATTTTATCATTTCATGAAAAAAAAATCAACTCATTTAGAACTTGATGGAAGCAAAACATTTCAAAAAGGTGGGCCATGGCCATGTCTACCATTGTGTAGCATCTCCTTTAATAGTCTACTATGTGTTGAGAGTAAGACCTCATCTTACCCAAAAATGTGTTTAATTATTATATGTTGTATGTCTTTCTATCTTCCCATTCAGGCTGTGGACTTTTGGTCTGGCTTTGAATTAATGTATTATGTTATATTTTATTTTCCATTGTAGGAAGAACTAATGGGGGAAGGAATGATTGTGTTCTGTATATTTCCATGCATTTTATTTTATTTAGGTGCCTTTAAAAAATGTATTTAGTCATGATGATGTGGAGGATGGTCTATCACTTGTGGTGAATGTGTGGTTGGTGGCCCCTGAGAGATGAATATTTTTCAGTGGATAATGTCTTAGAAAGAGACTCCCTATGGAGAGGAGCTGGGTTCTGGGAAGTTTAAAAAAGAGGGTGTCTCCCGACCAATGTTGTTGTCCATTAGGGACTAGGGGTTGATTGGTTAAGAGGTGTTTGCCAAATGTGCTGAAGATAGTAGTTGGACCACTGAGGTTTTCTAGCAGGGGCCTAGCTGGAAAGCCAGCACTGTACAAAAAGTGGAACCAACATCCCACTAATAGAACTGTTCTTGTAAAGGATTATGGTACATTATCAAAGAAGACACTTGTTGGAAAACCACAAGAGGAGGGGTATATATACCCCTATTTTGAGAACTTGGCCCTACTGTACATTTGCAATCAAATCCAGAAGTGGTAAATGTTATATTGTACAATTTGTTATTCCTCTGGCAAGAACTCAGAACTCCATATGTATATGAACCAAACATGGATTTTTATATTTTATTCAAATAAATATTTATTTTAAATTAATCACAATTGCTTTTATTGAGTTTCAAAGAGTTTTTGGAAGAAAATCCCAATTTTTCTTGTATTTATTTAATTTCAAGATACATTAATTTCACAAAAACAAATTCAGTGTGTTGTTCAGCTCATTTTGTTTGGCATAAAAAAAGTCTACAATTGATGCTCGGTGAAAGAGAAAGACATGTTTAACTCTGTGTATTGTTGCAAAAAGGAATGAACTGCACAGTATAATAAGAAAAGAGCAAAGCAATAAACTGCAAAACAAACCCTCTGAGATTTACCTGGAGTCTGTGATTATGTGTAAAGATATTTACATTTGAAGACTTGATCACTGAAGTAGTGACTCGAATCCCATATTTCTGTTCTCCAATGAGTCTCTAAAATTTGAACCCATTCTTGGGAATTGGGATGAACATGCATAAGAATTAGAGATGAGCGAGCATACTCGTCCGAGCTTGGTGCTCGTTCGAGTATTAGGGTACTCGTAAGTACTCGCAGCTCGGACGAGTATCTCGCCATACTCGAGGAAATGGCAACTTCCGCATCGTGCTTTTTTGGCGCCTATAAACACAGCCAATCACAAGCCAGGAGACTCTACAGTACACCCAGCATCACGTGGGGCCCTTACATGTCGATAGCAGGGGTTGGCTGGCCTGATCAGGTGACCCAGGAATATACTAGTGACTGGCCGCGGCGCTCGGCTCAGATGCCTTCTGGATGTCGTTAGGGATAGAGCTGCTGCCTTTCAGGGACAGTCTTAGGGCCTGAATTTAGTTCTCAGTTAGGCAGGAATCACCCACAAAGAACCCAACAGCCCTTCTAAGGGCTAGAAGAATTTTTTTTTTGTCTCCTGGCTTGGCTGGCTGGCACTAGTAGTGCAGCTATCGCCATATCTAACCCTGTTATTTTTTTATTGTTCTATCTCAGTGATACAAATCCATTGCACACAGCAGTGTGGAACCATTCTGTGTGTCACAGTTCAGCACTGACTCACTCCAATCCATATATACTGTCCAGGTGACACTTTCTGTACGTCACAGAATACAACCAAGTCATTTGCTATCAATATCATCTACAGCTTGATCCAGAAAACTCTCTGTGCGACATTTGTTTGGGTTGCAGTCTAAATAGCCACCGTTAACAGGGTGTCAGTCAGTCCTACCATAGTTCCTGCACGTCACGTTCCCAAAAAAACAAAATTAAAAAAAAAAAATTAGTTTTTCAGTTGTTTTAGCTCAGTGATACAAATCCATTTTACTCAGCTGCGTGTAACCTTTCTGTGTGTCACAGTTCAGCACACTAGCTCCCATCCGTATATACTGTCCAGATGTCACTTTCTGTACGTCACTTAATTCTACCAGACTGAACAAGTTTGTGGGTTTCAGTACACCAGGCCCGTTTAATTTTTTTTTATATCATACACTTATATACAAAAAATGTTGAACCCCAGGGCTAAGGGTCGAGGACGAGGGCGTGGGCGTGGGCATTCAATTACTGCAGGGGGCAGAGGCCGTGGTCCTGGGCAGGGTGAGACAGTATCTGCTGATGAGGGAGCTGTGGAACGCCGCAGAGTTACACTCCCTAGCTTCATGTCTCAACTTACAGGGACACGTGGTAGAGGACTGTTGAAACCACAACAGTGCGAACAGCTGATCTCGTGGATTGCGGACAATGCTTCAAGTAATTTGTCCACCAGTCAGTCTTCCACGCAGTCCACCCACGTTACCCAAGGGAGCACTCCTATGGCTCCTCCACCTCAACCTCCTTCCCCCAGTCTGCCCCCTCCCAGGAAAATTTGGAATGTGATCCGGCATACTCTCAGGAACTGTTTTCTGGACCCTTCCCAGAGTCACAAACCACTTCTCAGGTTGCTGCTGACCTCGTTCCCGATGCCTAAGTTTTCCAACTGTCGCAGTCTGTGGGTGATGATGATGACAATGTTGAGTTAGTGGAAGAAGTTTGTAAAGAGGTGTCAGACGATGAGGAGACACGGTTGTCAGACAGTGGTGAAGTTGTTGTTAGGGGAGGAATTCCGAGGGGGGAGCAGACTGAGGAATCGGAGGATGATGAGGTGACTGACCCAAGCTGGGTTGATATGCCGAGTGAAGACAGTGCTTCTGAGGCGGAGGCGAGTGCTGCACCAGAACAGGTTGTAAGAGGCAGTGGTGTGGCCAGAGGGAGAAGCAGGGCCAGAGCTGGTGTATCAGCAGCAACTGTTTCACGTAGTGAAGCTCCCGTGGCGAGGCCTAGATGTTCGCAAGTCTGGAGGTTCTTTAAAGAAAGTGAGGATGACCGACGGACTGTGGTGTGCAACCTGTGCCACACCAGGATCAGCAGGGGTGCCACCACTACTAGCCTAACCACCACCAGCATGCGCAGGCATATGAGTGCTAAACACCCCACTCAATGGAACCAAGGCCGTTCACCACCTCCTGCGGGTCCCACCACTGCTCCTTCCCCTGTGTCACTCGCTGCCTCTGCTAGTCAACCCCCTGCGTCATTCGCTGCCTCTGCTAGTCAACCCCCTGCCCAGGACCCCGGCACGAGCGCCTCCCGCCGGAAAACCACACCTTCGCCTCCACGATCCTCCTTAGCGTCCACCAACGTATCCCAGCGCAGCGTTCAGCTGTCTTTACAGCAGACGCTGGAGCGCAAGAGGAAATACAGTTCCACCCACCCACATGCCCAAGCCCTCAACGTCCACATCTCCAAATTGCTTAGCCTGGAGATGCTGCCCTATAGGCTGGTAGAGACCGAGGCCTTTCGAAATCTCATGGCGGTGGCTGCCCCTCGGTATTCCGTCCCCAGCCGCTACTATTTTTCCCGATGTGCCGTCCCAGCCCTACACCAGCACGTGTCACAGAACATCATCCGTGCCCTGACCAACGCGGTTAGTGATAAGGTCCACGGACACGTGGACAAGTGCTGCCGGGCAGGGACACAATATCTCACTGACGGCACATTGGGTTAACTTGGTGGAGGCTGGGACCGAGACTGACCCTGGTGCCGCTCATGTACTGCCCACACCGAGGATTGCGGGGCCTACCTCGGTCACGGTCTCTCAGACGTACTATGCCTCCTCCTCCTCCGACCCCTCCTCCTCCTCCACCGAATTACCATCCGTGGGCACGGCGCCTTCAGTCGGTAGCTCTAGGCGCAGCAGCAGTGCCGTGGGTAAGCGCCAGCAGGCGTTGCTCAAACTGCTGAGCTTAGGTGACAAAAGGCACACCGCCCAAGAGCTGTTACAGGGCATCACGGCGCAGACCGATGTGTGGCTGGCACTGCTGAACCTCAAGCCAGGCATGGTTGTGTGTGACAACGGGCGTAACCTGGTGGCGGCTCTGCAATTCGGCAGACTGACACATGTGCCATGCCTGGCCCACGTGTTCAACCTAATTGTTCAACGGTTCCTCAAGTCATACCCCAATCTGTCTGATTTGCTCACCAAGGTGCGCCGCATCTGTGCGCATTTCCGCAAGTCGAGCACAGATGCTGCCACTCTCAGGGCAGCGCAGCGCCGCCTACAACTGCCCGCTCACCGACTGTTGTGCGACGTGCCCACGAGATGGAATTCCACATTAAACATGTTATCCAGAGTTTACCAGCAGCGCAGAGCGA
The DNA here is from genome assembly GCA_900303285.1 of Rhinella marina. Lineage (NCBI taxonomy): Eukaryota > Metazoa > Chordata > Amphibia > Anura > Bufonidae > Rhinella > Rhinella marina. Next base: position 31,289 of record ONZH01025633.1, on the reverse strand, counting down.
TTGTAGACTGCCAGATGTCATCTTCCACCATAACTGGTAGTCAGGTCTCTCAGATTCCTCAAGTCTACAATGAGGAGTGGACGTGGATGTCTGATATCTGCCAGGTGTTGAGCAACTTTGAGGAGTCAACACAGATGGTCAGCGGCGGTGCCGCCATTATCAGCCTCACCATCCCGCTGCTTTGCCTGTTGAAAAACTCACTGCTCAGCATCAAGTCGGATGCTTTGCGCTTGTCACAAGAGACGGTGGAGGAAGATACGTCGCTTGATAGCCAGAGCACCCTCCGGTCTGTTTCTCAGCGCGTATCGGAGGAGGGGGATGAGGATGAGGAGGAAGAGGAGGAGAATGTCGGCGAGACAGTAGAGGGTACCAGTGCTCAGTCCTTAACTCTTGAGCGTGTATGGGCTGAAGAGGAGGACTTGGAGGAGGAGGAGGAAATGGAGAGTCAGGCCAGTGAGGAGAGGGAATTCTTGCGTGTTGGGACTCTGGCGCACATGGCAGACTTCATGTTAGGCTGCCTATCCCGTGACCCTCGCGTTAGAAGAATTTTTTCCAACACCGATTACTGGGTGTTAACTCTCTCCTGGACCCACGGTACAAGCAGAACCTTTCCACTCTCATCCCTGCAGAGGAAAGGAGTAAGAGAGTGAATAGATATCAACAGGCCCTGGTGCACAAGCTGAAACAATTCTTCCCATCTGACGCCGCTAGCGGCAGAGGGCATGGTTCTGTGGGCCAAGTAGCAGGGGAGAGGAGGCGAGCAGGCAGCTTGTCCAGCACTGGCAGAGGAACGCTCTCCAAGGCCTTTGCCAGTTTTATGTTACCCCAGCAAGACACTGTCACCTGTCCCCAGTCTAGGCAGAGTAGGGGGGAGCTGTACAGAAAGATGGTGAGGGAGTACCTAGCTGACCATACCAACGTACGTAGCGATCACTCTGCTCCATACAACTACTGGGTTTCAAAGCTGGACACGTGGCCTGAACTGGCGCTGTACGCCTTGGAGGTGCTGGCCTGCCCTGCCGCTAGCGTGCTGTCAGAGCGAGTATTCAGTGCAGCTGGTGGCGTCATCACTGATAAGCGTACACGCCTGTCAACTGACAGCGCTGACAGGCTGACGCTTATTAAAATGAACAAAGCCTGGATTTCACCGGAATTCAAATCTCCTCCGGGGGAAAGCAGCTAAAGATTTAAATAACTTATGTATCCGATTCCTCTTCTCTACTCCTCTTCTCTACTCCTCCTCCTCCATATCGTCTTTGCCTAACGCTGACCCAAAAAACGCCATTTTTTAGAGGTCCAACTGGCACTCTTTTAGCACAATTTTTCAGGAGGGCCACCTACAGGCCCTCTATTCAAACAATTTTTCCAGAGGTCCACCTATAGGCCCTCTGTCCAAACAATTTTAACGGAGGTCCACCTACAGGCCCTCTCTCCAAACAATTTTTCCAGAGGTCCACCTACAGGCCCTCTCTCCAAACAATTTTTCCAGAGGTCCACCTACAGGCCCTCTCTTCAAACAATTTTTCAGGAGGGCCCCCTACAGGCCCTCTATTCAAACAATTTTTCCGGAGGTCCACCTACAGGCCCTCTCTTCAAACAATTTTTAAGGAGGGCCCCCTACAGGCCCTCTCTCCAAACAATTTTTCCAGAGGTCCACCTATAGGCCCTCTGTCCAAACAATTTTTCCGGAGTTCCACCTACAGGCCTTCTCTCCAAACAATTTTTCCGGAGGTCCACCTATAGGCCCTTTGTCCAAACAATTTTAACGGAGGTCCACCTACAGGCCCTCTCTCCAAACAATTTTTCTGGAGGTCCACCTACAGGTCCTCTGTCCAAACAATTTTTCCGGAGTTCCACCTACAGGCCCTCTCTCCAAACAATTTACATCTTTTTCCTATCTTTCTCTCTCTCCAAACTATTTTTCCGGATAGCTGCCATATACGGTATTAAACTGAGTAGTATACATAGAACACATACCACACTTGATCAAGCTCATAATTTACAACTGTACCGGTTGATGCTAAATTTTTAAGTTGGGGTCCTGCGTCGTCATTCTAAATACATCCGGCTGTTGTCACCACCACACACGCTAGCCCAGGGGGCACTCCTCTGGCTCTTCCAGCGAAACCTCCTTGCCCCAGCCTGCCCCCCCCCCCACCTACAGGCCCACTCTACAAACAATTTAGCCGGGTAGGGGACGTATTAGAAGTTGTACTCATGTTTGTTTTTGTTCTTCTTTTATCTGCCTCATGACCTGTGATAGGCAGAGCATGGACACGTCCCCTTAGCTGCAGTGGGAAAGACACTCCCCTTGCCAGAGCAAGCTCTTTTTCCGTTTTCCGTGTTCGAAATATCCATTAAATATAGGGTCCCAAGATAGGGGACGTATATGGTATTAAACTGAGAAGAATCGATACTGCACCGGCTGATGCTAGAGTATTTCCAAATGCATTCCGGCTGTTGTCACCACCACACACGCTAGCCCAGGGGGCACTCCTCTGGCTCTTCCAGCGAAACCTCCTTGCCCCAGCCTGCCCCCCCCACCTACAGCCCCACTCTACAAACAATTTAGCCGGATAGGGGACGTATTAGAAGTTGTACTCATGTTTGTTTTTGTTCTTCTTTTATCTGCCTCATGACCTGTGATAGACAGAGCATGGACACGTCCCCTTAGCTGCAGTGGGAAAGACACTCCCCTGGCCAGAGCAAGCTCTTTTTCCGTTTTCCGTGTTCGAAAAATCCATTAAATATAGGGTCCCAAGATAGGGGACGTATACGGTATTAAACTGAGAAGAATCGATACCATACGGGTTAAAGCAACAGTTTTTCCAAATCCATTCCGGCTGTTGTCACCACCACACACTCTAGCCCAGGGGGCACTCCTCTGGCTCTTCCAGCAAAACCTCCTTCCCCCCACCTACAGGCCCTCTCTACAAACAATTTACCCGGATAGGGGACGTATTAGATATTGTACTGATTCTGAATTGCCTCCTGCGATAGATGGGAATCGAACCCAGATCAACTGCTTGGGAAGTAGCTATGCTCACCACTATACCACCAGCAGGCACAGCAACTGATAAGAACAGATACTAAACTTGATGTCAGCTGCAGTGCCAGCATGAGTAATGGTGTCACCTGCAGGCGGTGATGGACCTTTGTTGCACCTAGTTGGGTGCTTCCCTAACATGTGATGGGTATTTGCCTCGCCTTTCTTGGTCTGGGTGAGCACAATTGTCTTGAGGGTCACCACCCGGCTGTTGCCTGAGAATTTGGGGTAATGGTGGGATTAGGCAGCCTCAGAGGCATCCATGCATGCTGCCCCTGCTGTTTCCTGTCCATTTCCATGGTGTTTCCATCATTTTCTGAGGTTACCAGGTTTTCACCCAGCCTTCCCTAGGCAGAGCCTTGGTCCCCCGCAAAAATGCTCAAGTCTCCCATTGACTTCAATGGGGTTCGTTATTCGAAACGAGCACCCGAGCATCGGGAAAAGTTCGACTCGAATAACGAGCACCCGAGCATTTTAGTGCTCGCTCATCTCTAATAAGAATGTATTATATATAAATATATTAAATATATACTATATATAATAAATCCTCTTACTTGGTTTGATTCGAAGGTTGGGTGCAATAAATGAGACACAAAAGTGAGCGTATACAAAAGGTATATTGAATAATGTGGAAATCTGATGTTGACAATATGGAGAGATACTGGAACAGCAAAGAAATAAATATTAGATACAGAGAGATTAGTCAACAACTCATAGGTCTTTTAGATCTTCTTTTCTGTCTCTTTTCTGGACTTCTGTCTCTCCTCCTGTCTTGGGTCACAAATGAGGCTTTTTATATGTTTAAAAGCCAGTTCTAGAATCTTCTAGAATATGCCTTGGCCAATTCTCTTTGGCTTTTAAGCCTAGCTTCTACCTTTTTTTTTTTTTTTTTTTTTAAGATTGATAGAAACAGTAGTAAATAGCTGACAACTACAGTATTTGTTGCATTCATTATGCTAATGAAACTTGTACAGAGTGACAGTACATTGTTCACACTGGTTTGGAGAGAAATTTGTCTGTAACAACAGCTGCTGTCCACCGATGTTCCTCTGCTTACCGCTGCGGTCCCGGACTCCATGTTCAGCGGCGATTTGCTGCTGGGTTCCCATTTACCACTGCAGTCCTGGGCTCTGTCCTTGCTGGCATTGATTGTTCTGGAATCAACTACATGGTTTCCTTCTAGCACTGGCCACAGCATGCTTGCTGCTTGTTCCCGGTAGCACATCCTTAAGGGCCAGGGTGCATCACTTTCTATGTTTTATGGGTTAGCTCATGAGACCTTGCTGACCAATCCTAGCCTTCTTGCACCTATACAAGAGGTCGAGCCCCCTTCCCAGATGCCTGAATGTCAAAGTACTTGTGTCCTCCAAACCTTGCTGATATCTCTGCTTGTGTTCCTGTGTACCTGACCCGTGCTTGAGTTTTTTGAGTCCGCTATCTCTTTGATCCTTTCTCTGGTTCCTCCACACAGACCAGCTGCCTTGTGTACCAATCCTCCTAAAGAGGTAGCAACCTGGTGTGCTCCTCGTAAAAGTCTATCCCCACCATCAGAGTACTGGGAAGAATGAGGGGTTCATTTAGACAACACCCTTAGAGGAGGAAGGTCAAGTGACAGAGTGGGTTCACACCCACTGATTCTTTTTTATCAAAAAAGGTGAAATGGATTTCAGGAAACAGAACACAGTTCAGACATAGCAAATACATTAGTAAATATAATACACAGCACAGCAGAAAACAAACAATGGCTAGGACACTAGGTAAGAATTCACATTTGGACATAACCATGATGAACCCAAATTAAGACTATGACTACGCCTCCAAATAGACCAAAGTATGAAAGACAACAAATGAAAGACATGATAGCCCAACCAGTGCAGGTCATAGCACTCAAGAGACATCCACCAAACTGACACAGAACTCAAGACTAAATAGCAGACTCAAGAAACTCAAATAGATGCAGACACACAGAGCAAGGGAATGATTAACCCTTGCAATACAGAACTAAGGAGGAGTACAAGGACACAGACAGAATTCACACCACAAGTAACCGGGGCCAGGGTACATGAAGCAGTGGCAACATGAACGACCAATAAATACAAAGGTAAAATCCGAACCCACAAGCAGCTGATGTTGGTATGGACAGTACAATGGTACAAGTAAAATTGCCATTATAACAATAACCTTTTGAACTTAATACAGAATTTAAGAGTATTCGGTGTAGAGTGGAACCCAACCACTTGATGAATCTCCTGGTCATAACTTTCCACACTGATGCTATTGGCTTGTAAAGAAACTTTTGGTTTTCAAATCTTCCTAAAAAACAACTCTTGTGTTTGTAACTTTCTAACATTTCTATTGGGAATAGCACCCACACTCACATCATAAAGGAAAAATAAAACATGTTAATGTTGTCATTTATAGAGGTATCATAATGTAGAATATGAAGCCATTTTGTATGTCAGCAGGGTCTACTGAGCATTTCTCAAACCAGAGAATGTCCTGTGGGGGTCACCAGTAAATTCTCCTACACTTGTTCTCTTTGTTCTGGCTGACAGTTTTAGTGTTTACTTGTGTTATTCAGTGAAAAACTGGCACATGCAGAGTTTCCCTTTCTTCAAAGAGCATTGGCTTCAGTCATGTACTGTGCATGCTCCTGTCATTCAATGAACAATGCATGGGAACATTACAGGTGTTACTCAAGATGAGAGGGGAAGCTTAAAGTGGCAACCCATGGCTCACCTTCCCCTGTGTCCTGCATGAAAGTGTCACGGACCTGCCTCCCGCTTTTCTCTTCTCCCCAGCCAGACTAGCCCTCCACACCGGCTATAGTCTGCTTGCTGGCTAAGCCTTCTTACCCTGCCCAACAGCACATAGGCATGTTTAAACATGAATTGGAAGGGTTTGAAGTGGTCTGGAAAGTTTGAATGTCCTGAGAGCCCCTTTTTAAGGCTCAATTACAGACTACAACTATGTGGGTAACTGAGGCTTGATCTCTCTAATTTGAAGTCAAAATTTTGACTGCTCTCTATATGCAAGTAAACCACTGATGTTCTAGTTCTAAACCATTCATCTCCTTCCCACCAATGCTAAAATTTTAATTCCCACTTATGGTTAGTTTCAATAGCTCACCAAAAGTTTTGTTCAGTGTAGAGTTAGGAAAAGATGTTGTCTGTGTTTGATTTTGCTTCAGGGCTCTAGCTGATCTTGCTTTCCACATTGTATTTTTCTGTCTATAAGTTTGGCATAAGCCATAAACTCAGCAAGGAACAAGTTTTATTTTTCAGTTTCATCCCAGATGTCATCCACAAAATGCTCTTGTCCTGCAAATCGATGCACTTAAAAAAGGTAGATGCCCCTGTACAAATCTTGACATGTCACTTCAGAAAACCTTCTAATGCTGAACTTTAACATGTCATGAATGACCTTTATTTTGTTACTTTACTTGTTCTCCATTCATGTACTGTTGAAAGGTTATTTACAATCAAATTGACCTTATGGGCATGTTGTTAACACAGCTCTGATACACCTCGCCCCCTCTTGTTTCTACATCACATAGTGCTGCCTGTAGACCCAACAATACATAATTTATCTCTTGCAACAACGGAAGAGAAAAGTTCTATGAATGCTTCTCATTCCGTAACAAATTGAGTCTATATATTTTATCAAATCAGCGATGGATGTCGGAGATTGAGAATATTTTCACATCTGGCTGCGGTGATGTCAATAGAAGCAATCTGAATGGAAATATATCTGTTGTTTCCACTGGAACTCATTTATTATTCCTGCTGTATATTTGCAAGGATTTACAGAATATCCGGGGGAGCGCAGTTCTGCTGTAAGCTGCTTAATCTAACTCTGGTCTCTGCAAGAAAAAAAAAGGAACAGAATGAGGTAATCTGTTGGAAAGGTGATTTGTTACATGGTATTACCTCTAACAGGAATCCTGAACCAGCCCCTGGGGGTCCGAAGGGAAGAAGTGAAAAACTATTTACAGTTTATTAAATCTAAAACAAGCAAGTACTTTTTATCGCAACAATTCTGAATATAAAATTTGATAGCAACACATTGAATCTATTCTGTTGGGTTCTTTGCAGCACTGACTTTTTATGGGTGGATTAAAATGAAAATAGCTGAGTCTTAATCCCTTCTAAAATCAGCCCTTTGTTATGTCTTGTGCCCCTTCTCATGATAGGATACTAGTAGTAGATGGGTTTATACTGTAAAGAATAAGTATCTTATATTTTATCCAGAGATTACAGTTTTTAATAACTCACATCTACATATATAAAAAATCAAAGTATCAATGAAAGAAATGTGTTTAAAGTAAAAAAAAAATAAAATAAAAAGATTACTCTAAAAATATCCTTTATTCAATGATATTAAAATAATATGATAGAAGAATGTGAAGGAATCCATATAACATTGCTGAAAAATAATAAACGGGGCAAGTAGTGGGAAATAAGAGCAGTACATAGCCACAATATACATACATATGCCACAGCACAATATATATCTTCATAATACGGTATATTTAACACTTTAAAACACCGGTCATATCATGGTTCCATGCAAAATTCAGCTAAAGGAGCTGACTCCCATAAATTACAGTAATCTTCAAGATATCAGCACCTATCCACTAGCTTAAGGGGGATAGGGGGGTTTGCTCATTTAGAAGAATTTTGTATAGAACCAAGATTTATATGCCCAGTGTTGTAAAGTGTTTAATATACCTTATTAGAAGGATACCCCATATATTTTTTTTCATTGGGCTAAGGGATACAGTATGTATATTGTGACTATGTACTATTCTGATTTCACTCTTATTATTTTTCACCAATGTTATGTGGATTCGTTCACATGCTTTTATGTATCATCTTTTAATATCATTGAATATTTTTAGATCATTCAATACAAATAGCAGCCTTGATCAAAAGTGGATATTAGATCATGCGTATTTATTCATAGGCAATAGTGTGAACGTTTTCGGCCACTAATGGGCCTTCATCAGACACTAGAATGAAGTACATATAAATACATAATTAGAATGAGGCAAACAATTCTCAGATCCGTTGATTACAAGTTCATCATAGGATACAGTGAGATTTAGAATGTGATAACAAAAAAAACAAAAGAATAACAATATACAGTAGCATCACAGTCAATACCATATTTCCAGATACACAAAATGATCCGGATAAAGAAGGATCCCAAGGTGTCCGAAGTAGAGTCCAGTTCTGAGGATGACACTTGGTATGAATATACTATAAGGAACATAGATGACCCATACATGGTTCATGTAAGTGGATATCAAGAACAAGACATAACAGGCCCATATAAGAGGATGCGCAGTTACCAGAGTTACCAAAGATGCCAGACACGCATAGGCTAATATAATGGTCAGTGTAAAATTTGCAAATCATAGGATGTTCTGTATAAGGACTTTAGCGTGCAGTTAATTGCATGATGTCTATTATCAGTCTGAACTTACCTTTGCCGTGTGGTATATAAAGGAAGAAGTAGAAGTAGGCGCTGTAGTGAAATCAGTATCAGGGAAGACGCCATACCGACCGCCTGTGGCGTGTCCCTTATAAGGCCAAGTCCAGTGCGCTTCTGGTTTCCGTGTACCGGAAGTGACATCATTGCAAGCGTCGCCTTGTAAGCTTTTATCAATGGCCAGCATGGAATAGCGTTCCAAGGTGGAACGCATAAAGAAAATTAGATACATGGCAGAAATAAGGTAGAAATACATAGGGGAAATGTGAAAAGGACAGAAAGAACATAAGTTCTGTAACTACACCACTGTCAATATAAAAATGATATAGATTTTTTTTATCATACTACTTTTATACTTCTCCACTTAATACTTGTGCATGTCCTATGTTAATTTAGTCGACTCCTTTGTCCTGTGGTAGTCCTCTTCCCATTGCCATATTGAAACACTCATATTATTTTGGCAGATTGAAGAAGAGGTTAACTGGTGGTCTCTTTCTGATCTCAGTCTAAAAATGCAAAATGAGTGCAAATTTTCAGTAAAAGTGAAATATTTTCTTCTTGAGCGAGCTATTATACTTGGCAATGTTGTACTATCGAATGCTGAAAGAGACAGAAAAAATTATCCATTTAGAGGTGGAGAAACACAGAACTCTTTCTTTCTAGCTGTTTTAAGCCTGAACGCACTAGAGACATAAAACTTGTTTCCTAAGAGATGTCAGCTCTGTGTTTGGCTCAGTATCTCATACATTTTACATGGGATTCATTATCCGAGCGCTCTCAGCTCCTTCTCTGTTTCATGCTAGACAGCAACAGTCCCACTAAGCTGGCTCCTAGCAATGTCTCCTATTGCAGCTCTACGTGTTTTGCCCTAATTATCTTTTAATTACTATATGTAAACAATATGATTATTTTGGGAAAGAGATTGAATAGTATTGCATATTTATAATTTTAGCAACATTTGTACCATGATTGAATTTTCCTTGACTTAGTAAGAGTATGTTACCAGAAAATTCACTGTTAAGACAGGTATGATGTCTTGTAAGGCTAGTTCGGCTGAATGTAATGATAACTTTCACTTAGTAATCTGCTGCTTCATTCTGCAGAAAAAGTACATTTAACCAATATGCAAATTAGCAGTGCACTGAGGGTGGGCCCAAGCCACTCTGTGCACTGTTGCCCCTCTGCTTTCCTCTCATAACCCCACGTCTTGATTGACAGTGTCAGATTCCAGACATAGTCACCTCGTCTTGCCATGTCAATCAAGAAGGAGAGGGAGGGGCTGACAAAGGAAGGTGGAGGGGCCATGGCACATAGATTGTCTCACTTAAGCAAATGGCATTTATCATGCAGACAAAGTTAATACAAGGCACTTACTAATGTATTGTGATGGTCTATATTGCCTCCTTTGATTCATATTTCCATCACATTATACACTGCTTGTTTCCATGGTTACAGACCACCCTGCAATCCATCAGTGGTGGTCGTGCATACACACTATAAGAAAAAGCTTCAGCCTCTCTGGTGGCCAGGACCATGGGAGCACACATGGGTTAGTGCTTTTTTCTATATTGTGCACGCATGACCTCCACTGATGAATTGCAAGGTGGTCTGTAACCATGGAAACGAGCAGTATATAATGTGATGAAAAAATGAATCCCGCTAGCAAAGGAGGCAATATGGACAGTGACAATACATTAGTAAGTGGCTTGTATTAACTTTCTCTACATAATAAATGCCACTTACTGAAGTGAGATAAATGAAGTGAGATAACCCCTTTAATGGTTGGAGAGATGTTATTTTCATGAAATGATGTGCCCTTTTTTCTCCAAACACACATTTGATCATTGTGGCCAAAGACTTCTATTTTAACCTCATAGGTCCACAGGACATTTTTCCAAAATGCACCAGGGTTGTTTGGAATTTCTTTTGCAAACTCCTGCTTCTGTTTTTTGTAGTAAGTATGCAGAAAATGTTTTCTTCTGATGACTCTTGCATGAATACCATATTTATATAGGTGTCACTGAACAGTACAACAGCTCCAGAGTCTGCTAAATCTTCCTGAAGGTCTTTTGCAGTCAAGCAGGGATTAAGAATTGCCTTTGTAGCAAACCTACAAGCAGCTGTTTCCACATTTTTTCTTGGTCTTTCAGACTTTCTCTTGACCTCCGCTGTTCCTGTTAACTGTCATTTCTTACTTACAATTGGAACTGAGGAAATGTTTACTTGAAAACCTTTTGCTATCTTCTTATGACCTTCTCCCACTTTATGGGCCTAGACTATTTTCATATTATATAGAGACTAAGCCCTCATATAGCTGTGAGTGTTCTCCCTCTCATTGGATGCTTGACTGCACACAGATAACAAGTACATTATATGTGCAGGGTCTGTTGTCCTGAATGTAGATGCCCAATGGCATAGAGACAGGTTTTAGAGTAAGTCCTGCCTGTAATTTATTTTTTGTCTCAATAAGTCTTAACCCCAAAAGGTTATTTATGGTGCGAGACCTATGTCAAAGTTATCGGAGAGCTCAAATCTCCTTGGGTTCCTATATTTTGCCAGGTACACCTTTCCCTTTTTCACTCTAAAATTGTGCAAAACCAAAATAATACACTGATATTGCTTAAAATGTTGAAAAGTATGTTTTGCCTTTATGCCTTTATGCATTATGCCTTTTAGAGAGTTCATCTTCAACTTGCTTAACTGTTCACAGTAATTTTGACCAGAGGTGCTCTAACTTTTCCATGCGACTGTACAATTGTTCCAATAAAATGTTGATTAAACCTCAAATATTTTATTATCATAAGGGGTAATAGATGAAAACTCGCCCCACAATTGGTTACACATTTTCTACTGAATGCAAAGGTGTGCAATAAATTCTGAATTCTTGGGGATTTTGTTATTTTTTATTTTTCATTACTATTAGAGTTGATCGAATCCTAAAATATTCGGGGATTCAGAATTTGGCCCGAATTTTCCGCGGGATTTGTGGGTTCGAGCCGAATCACGAATCCCATTAAAGTCTATGGGAGACTTATTTGGGAGACGAATATTTTTGCAGGGGCCAAAGGTTCTGCACAGTCAAGTTTGTCCCAACATGTGAAAACCTCAGAAAAAGATGGAAACACCTTGGAAATGGATAGGAAACACCAGGGGCAGCGATGCCTCTGAGGCTCCCTAATTGCACCATTTTTTCTAAATCTGGCCAATAGTCTGGTGATGACCCCAAGGCAATTTTCAGGGACATGGTAATGGTGACCCACTTAAAAATGCTGCCTGACAACCTGGCGGTGAACCCCTGATTGTCTGTCTTCCAATAAGATTGCAGTGTAAAGCATGGTGGTGAGCCTCAGTGTGACTTTTTGGATGGAGATTGCATGTGGTCACGTACTCCCTGGAACCCCATAGTCACCCCTTCTCTGATCTGCTACCCCACAACATTCTCTGCCCCAATTCGCAGGACCTTTTGCAGTCTCAGTGTGCTGACAGTGGGGATTTACCAGTGTTGTCTGAGGAGGTGGTGGACAATGGCGAGACACAGGTGTCGGGGGGTGAGGTAGTTGAAAGTGAAGCAAGCTACAGTGGGGACTCCTTGGGGGGACTTTCTCATGATGGGACAGATTCAACTTGGGTGGATCAGGCACAGGAACAGATCAATTTTTTTGTGTGTGTTTATTTAACTTTTATTTAGCACAAATAACCACAGAGATATTTATTCGTTCTCTTCGCTGCGCAGTCTGGCGTTGGGGTTCGTCACTTTGATGGCGAGCTGTGCCGCTCTCTCCACAATGGTCTTTCGGTTCTTTGAGGAGACATTGTGGGCGATTTCTGCACAGAAGGACTTGTTGCTCATCAACAGAACCTCGAGCTCCTTGACATTGTGGACCAGGAATTTGCGGAACCCTGTGGGCAGCATGTGTTTGGTCTTCTTGTTGCTACCGTACCCAATGTTGGGCATCAGGATCTGCCCCTTAAACCTCCTGCGGGCTCTGTTGTCAATACCTCTGGGTTTACGCCAGTTACGCTTAATCTTTACATAACGGTCTGATTGATGGCGGATGAACTTCTTCGTCCGCTTCTTGACGATCCTGGGCTTAATGAGGGGCCGGAGAGCCGCCATAATAACGGTTCGGAGCGTCCGCCTTCTCCGCAGACAGCCTGAGGAAGAGAGCGGAACAGATCAATTTTAAGTGTGAGGCAACATCAGCACCACAACCGCTTGGGAGAGGCAGTGGGCATTGTGTTTAGAAAGGCTGATGGGCTTCCGTCAGCACTGTGTGTATAGAACCCCATGGCCTTCATAAAAAATTTGGTTACAAAGCCGCATGACTCCTGAAAAATTGTTTTTAGAAAGCCGGATGACTTTCCTGAAAAATTGTTAGTAGAAAGACGGATGACTTTCCTGAAAAATTGTTAGTAGGAAGCCGGATGACTTTCCTGAAAAATTGTTGCATATGCAACTCAGATGAAGAGGAGGAGGAGGAAAGCAAGCAATTCAGGAGGTAGCCTGAGGTGGGGATGAGAACTGGGGGGATATCCATGACCTGTTCATCTTGATGAACGTGAGGATGTCGGTGTTGTCGGTGGACAGGCGCGTCCGTTTGTCCGTAATGATACCCCCGGCGGCACTAAAAACCCTTTCAGACAGTACACTTGCAGCAGGGCAGGCAAGCACCTCAAGAGCGTACTGCGCAAGTTCTGGCCACCTGTCCAGCTTGACCAGCCAGTAATTATATGGCGTGGAGTTATCGGTCAGGACGTTGGTCTGGTCCGCGACATACTCCCTCACCATCTTGCGGTACTGTTCCGCCCTGCTCTGCCTGCCCTGTGGCTGTGTCGTACTGTCTTGCTGGGGTTTAAGAAACTTGGCAAAAGCATGGAATAGTGTACCCCTGCCCTTGGCGCCTACACTGACTTTCCCCCTCCTCTCCTCTCCAACTTCAGCCACTGCAGTCCACCCCCTGTTGCTCGACTGGTCTGGAAAGGCCTGTAGCAGTTTCTGAACCAGGGCCTTGTGGTAGAAAGTGACTCGGGTGCTCCTTTCCTCCACGGGTCTGCCATGTGCCCTACTGTGCCAACACGCAAGCCTTCAACCTCCTCACTTAGCGGACTCTCCATCTCCTCCTCCCCCCCTTCCTCTGACCCCAATTCATCCTCCTCAGCCCATACCCACTCAACAGGTAGCATGAAATCACCCCCTTTCACGCTGCAAAACTGACAACAGGGTGCTCTCAATGTCACTGTCTTCCCCCACCTCCTGTGACACTGCTGAATCCTCAGATCTTAGGTTCCTCAAGGAGTTCTGGATGAGGCACAACAGAGGGATGGTGACACTGATGATGTGTGCATCACCACTGACCATCTCTGTTGCCTCCTCAAAGGGACCTAAGACCTGGCAGATGCCAGCCATCCACGTCCACTCCTCAGCATAGACATGAGGAAGCTGACTGGCCTGACTACCACCTCGGGGGATCAGCTGGCAGTCTACAACTGCCCTGCATTGTTGGTACACCCTGGCTAGCATGTGTAACATCGAATTCCAACGCGTGGGAACGTCACACAGCAGCCAGTGAACAGGGAGTTGTAGCCGCCCTTGCAGAGTCCTGAGGGTCGCGGCATCGGTGGTGGACTTGCAAAAATGGGCGCATATGCGCCGCACCTTGGTGAGCAACTCACTCAACTGGGGGTAGGTCTTGAGGAACCGCTGGACCGCCAAGTTGAGCACGTGGGCCATGCATGGCACGTGAGTCAGCCCACCATGTGGATTCTGTCTCCACAAGCCTGTACGGCAACATTTCCAAACTAATCAGCTTGGCGATGTGCACATTTAGAGCTTGCGCATGGGGGTGGGTGGCTGCGTACTTGCTCTTGCGTTCAAATGTCTCGGTAGAGACGGTTGAACGCCGCACTGGGACACATGAGTGGAGGAGAGGGAGGGAGATGGAGCTGGAGGGGTCCTTTCGGGGCTGGAGGCTGCAACGTCCTGGCTTGGACGAGACACAGTTGCTGGACTAACTGTGTCAACGTCACCAGCTGACAGAAGTGCAAACCATTTGGTGGGGTGTTTTCTCTCCAAATGTTTGCGCAGGCTACTAGTGGTCAGGTTGTCGCGTTTTGAACCCCTGCTCTTTGACATGTGGCACAGCTTGCACACCGCCAAACGAGGATCGGCCTCATCATCCTTAAAGTACTCCCAAACTAAGGAGTGGCGCATAGTACGGGCTGGAGCGTGACCTCTAGGAGCACTTGGGGAAGTAGTGACTCGGCCCTGGCTTCTCCCTCGTCGCAGCCCTCTGGCTCTCTCAACAGCTTGTGGTGCTGATGTCGTCTCACAGTCTGAACCACTGCCTCCAGTTGCCCCCAGGTCTTCCTCAGACTCCACAGTGACGTCCCTGACAACTACCTCCGACAACAGTGTCTCGTTGTCATCTTCCACCAGCTCCTCAGACGCCACTACTAACTCCCCACTCTCATAACCCGGATACCGCAAAAGGTCCTGAGAATCAGGGAAGTGGTGGCTGAAGAGTTCCATGGATAAATGTTGTGCTCTCTGCAATCCACTGACCCACCTCCTGTTGTTGTTTGGGGTCTGTCAGAGTTGTAGGACGCTGCCTTACCAACTTCTGGAGTTGACCAGGCACCCTGACCTTACGTGTTTCCACTGTACCCACAGCAGCCGGCACTGTGTCACCACGCACACCACGGTCATTACCGCTGACCACAGCACCACCACGATTCCCACCTCTCCCTCCACGACCACCTCTTCCACCTCTCCCAGCTCTTCCCCCTTTCCCCCTGACCCTGGGGTTCTCCATGTGCACAGTAGCAGTATTATATTATTATAATTGTAAAGATTCAATACGGTATCTACTGTGAGGTATATAGCAGGCTGATGAAATTTTTTTCCCAACTCACTGCACCATGTATTACAGATCAGTGAAATTCAACGGACAATATAGATACGCAGGTAATATTATTTTTCACACCTATCCCAAAAAAAAATGTACGCAGTTTGCGCAAATAAAACTGGAATCTACAGATCAATACTGTATCTATAGACTGTGAGGTATATTGCAGGCTGATGAAATTTTTTCCCAACTCACTGCACCGTGTATAACAGAGCAGTAAAATTCAACGGACAATACAGATAGATATGCAGGTAAAATTATTTTCAGAGCTATCCAAAAAAAAATGTACGCAGTTTGCGCAAATAAAACTAGAATCTACAGATCAATACGGTATCTATAGACTGTGAGGTATATAGCAGGCTGATGAAATTTTTTCCCAACTCACTGCACCGTGTATAACAGAGCAGTAAAATTCAACGAACAATATAGATAGATATGCAGGTAAAATTATTTTCAGACCTATCCAAAAAAAATGTACGCAGTTTGCGCAAATAAAACTAGAATCTACAGATCAATACGGTATCTATAGACTGTGAGGTATATAGCAGGCTGATGAAATTTTTTCCCAACTCACTGCACCGTGTATTACAGATCAGTGAAATTCAACGGACAATATAGATACGCAGGTAATATTATTTTTCACACCTATCCCAAAAAAAAAATTTACGCAGTTTGCGCAAATAAAACTGGAATCTACAGATCAATACGGTATCTATAGACTGTGAGGTATATAGCAGGCTGATGAAATTTTTTTCCCAACTCACTGCACCGTGTATAACAGAGCAGTAAAATTCAACGGACAATATAGATAGTTATGCAGGTAAAATTATTTTCAGACCTATCCAAAAAAAAATGTACGCAGTTTGCGCAAATAAAACTAGAATCTACAGATCAATATGGTATCTATAGACTGTGAGGTATATAGCCGGCTGATGAAATGTATACCCTAGTCACTGCACAGTCATGCACAGGAATATATCTGTTTACAGATGTATAGTTTGAGCTATGTGGCTGGACAAGGTGTACCTGGCACAGCTCTGCACAGAATACAAGCTTACAGCATATACTGAATTTTTCTCACAGAATCAATTAGTTTTTAAAAGACTGTTGGGGCTTCCTATCCTGCACAGAATACAGGCTTACAGCATATACTGTATACTGTTCTTCAGAGTATAGTCTTTAAAAGGACTGTTGGGGCTTCCTAACCTAACTCCTAACTAACTGCTTGCTGCACACACTACACTAGCTAACACTGTCTGTCTCTTCTCCTTCCCAAAGCACAATGAGGCTGATGCTGCAGGTCCCTACCTTATGTAAATTTAGGTCACATGTCACTGCCAGCCAATCACTGCTGGGGAGGTATAGGGGCTGTTACATCACAGCAGGCGTTCCCACAGGCTTCCCTTTGATGCTGATTGGCTGAAAAAAACGGGCATTTCAAACTTGCAGTGACGCACGAATAATCACGAGTCCGTGCTGCCTCGGGATGCCGAGCCGAAGCGGGCAATATTCCTGCGAATCACGAATATTGCCGCTTCGATTTGCTCATCACTAATTACTACTGAATTGCCACTAATTGGTAAATAGGCACGTAGGTCAATTTTATGGGCATGCTGGTACACTTGGAGCTCACAAAAAGTTTACAGAGGTATGATAGATGCAAAAGCAGTCTTAGATACAAAGTACTGGCTTTAATGGACATCTGTCATATTATTACATATACAACATTTTTTCTCTGCACATCTCGTTTTCACTGTACATGGTACTTCATCAGAAAAGTGCTGTTCAGGCATATTGCTCAATAAGTCATCACTTTGAGGAACTATGCTTGGCTGCCATCCTGAGGTATAAAATATAATTTTTTTATTATCTTCTCTTAAAATGTAAGTTGCCTTGTTGCCTGCAACTTGGAACAGAACATAAGAATTGTAAAATACATGGTCATTTTAATAATATAAATAGCCAATTTTTGCCATTTTTTTGGTTTTCCTTAACGCAAGGAAAGCTTTTAACTAACAATAAGTGAATTGATTCTGAACTGGATTAGTTATGAATCTCTCAAAAATTCCTCTGCAAAACAAATCCAAAGATTCTTGATTTGATCGGGACAAATAGCGTAAAGCAGCACGTAGCTTTCCATGTTGGCAGGCAAAACCACAAGGGAGGAAGAGGAAGTATGAACACATTAGACTGGGAGGAAGTGTGGGGGAGGGTTTTCCCTGATTTTCCCTGATTGGCTCAGAGGCTGACAGACAGCCTGAATCAGCCAATCCGGGGGACAGTCCCTTTGCAGAATGAGAAGATTACTTTAATTATGGTTTACAGTATGTACCTTTCCAACAGGTCAGAGAATAAAATATTTTACGGAAGTGATACTTTAAGGCAGGGGTGGCCAACCTTACAGACACAAAGAGCCAGAAAAAAAAAATGTATGACTACCAGGAGCCACAAGCTATACATGTACACACGAGTCACCATATTTTTCGCCCTATAAGATGCACCTAGGTTTTAGCGGAGAAAAATAAGAAAGAAAAACGTTTTTCACCAGACGTCAAATCAGACTCCTAAATCAGACCCCCAATGCTCTGCTGACCTAAAATAAGATCCCAAATCCTCATCAGACCTCCAAATCAAACCCCAAAAATTAGACCTCCAATGCTCAGATCAGACAACAAAAATCAGACTCCCAGTGTCAGACTCTCAGTGCTCAGATCTCCCACCCCCATGCTCAAATCAGGCCCCCCACCCCATGCTCAGATCAGGCCCCCCACACTATGCTTAAATCAGGACCCCCCCCCCCCCCAATGCTCCGATCAGACCCCAATGCTCAGTTCTATAATTAAAAAAATTGCCTACATCTCCTGATCGGGAACCGGGCTCCTCATCGGGCACCTGATACTCTGCAGGTCTGAGACGCTCTCCACTGTGACCCGATATGCACGTACCACGTTCTGACACTGTGTGCATCAGGACATAGTGGAGAGCAAGCTGGAGCTGCAGAGTAGCAATGGTGCCCGATCAAGAAAGGAGATCTGAGCATGGGGCGGAGAGTGAGCCAGCCTGACTGCTTCCTGGCTCCACAGCTAGAGCCACACTTGAAGAGGCAAAGAGCCGCATGGTTGGCCACTCCTGCTTTAAGGGATGTAATCAGGAAAAGAGAGTGAGGGAGTAATAACTGGTCACTATCAGGTGTATTTGCTGGCAAGCTACTGTGAGCTCAGCATCTATTTATCAGAAGAAGGAGACAGCAGTACTAGGTAGTGAAGTGTTTAAAGTATGGTGCATGCAATCCAAACCTTGATCAGATAGTCCTAAATAGCAGGAATAAGGGATCACAGTACTCCAGGGATGTAAAAAAAAAGTAAATGTAAATATATGTAAATGTATTGCTCTGCATCCATAAAAATGCAACATTTTAGCTTCTACCACATGCTTTAAAAAAAGCTCCAGTTGGGAGCTAAAACATTGTGAGGGTCATTTATTAATCTGCGTTTTAGACAGTAGTCTGAATAAACCCCTATACCTGGCGGTGGATCCACCGGACTTCTGAAGAGGCGCAGACCTCCTAGTAACTTCGGCAGACCACCACTGCTTCTGAATGTATATATAACAGTGACTTCGTGGCACATTGCAGATGGGTGCTGGATGTCGGGTTCCCACCTCATCTCTAGTAAAATGAAGAACTCCAGCACAGTCAGAATACATGCAAGTGAAGCTTTATTTGGTAGGCGTGCGGCCCAACATAAGTGACGTTTCAGCCTATCCGTCCTTTTTCAAATTGAGCATTCTGCTTCTACCTACAAGGGCCTGCATATCCTGCATTCTCTCCTTCCTAAGCGGCACCAGTTTGAAAAAGGCCGGATAGGCCAAAACGTCACTTATGTTGGGCCGCATACCAAATAAAGCTTCAATTGCATGTATTCTGACTGTGCTGGAGTTCTTCATTTTGCTTCTGAATGTACCAAGCATTATATATTTCAGGATGAAACCACAGCAAATACATGTTTTTCTTAAGGAAAATGAGGATTTATTGAATATGTGGCATAGATCATGAAACGTTTCGGCACACAGGCACTAGACACTAGGCAAAGAAAAGAAAATGAAATAAAATAAAGTATTATACTGTCAAATATACAATGACCTATTACACAAAATCCTAATACATATTTGATCATAAATTCACAAAGTTACATAATCAAAAACTCATGATGTATAACATATCATAAATAGAGATGAGCGAGTAGTGTTCGATCGAGCCGGTATTCGATCGAATACTACGATATTCGGCACACTCGATTTCAATCGAGTATAACGGCGATGGCGCACTTAGAATTCGTTTCCCCTCCCACCTTCCCTGGCGCTCTTTTTCCACCAATCAACATGCAGGGGGGGTATGACAGGCACGCTGAGCACGCTGGCAGCGCGAAAACAGCGTCTACATGGATTGGCTGGAAAAACCATGTGACCTCGAATCATAAAAACTCAGCTCTTCCTGCTCGTACGCATATGCTGCGTGAACTTAGTCAGGGACAGAGGCTGGAGAAGGGAGAGACAGATTTTAGCTGTTGGACAGGCAGGAGCGTGATTAAAAGCCCTTATCAGGGCTACTACAGTGGACTTCAGTGATAGCTTTACTACAATATAGACTTTACAGAGAACGGCTGCTGTATTCAGGGATAGCTGCTGGAGTAGGGACAGAGAGAGGCATTAGTGGTGTATTAGGTGCTCTGCTACATACCAAACTATATTTGGCACTACTGCTGTGTACTTTGAAATATACAATATCTAGGCATTTTAATAGGCCACTGTACTGTGCGTTCTCTTGCTAAATTATCTCACATACCTGGTGTAAATACCCACCGTCTGTTCAGTTACTACACGGCTGTGTACTTTGAAATATACAATATCTAGGCATTTTAATAGGCCACTGTACTGTGCGTTCTCTTGCTAAATTATCTCACATACCTGGTGTAAATACCCACCGTCTGTTCAGTTACTACACGGCTTTGTACTTTGAAATATACAATATCTAGGCCATTTAATAGGCCACTGTACTGTGCGTTTTCTTGTTAAAGTATCTCACATACCTGGTGTACATACCCACCGTCTGTTCAGTTACTACACGGCTTTGTACTTTGAAATATACAATATCTAGGCCATTTAATAGGCCACTGTACTGTGCGTTTTCTTGTTAAAGTATCTCACATACCTGGTGTACATACCCACCGTCTGTTCAGTTACTACACGGCTTTGTACTTTGAAATATACAATATCTAGGCCATTTAATAGGCCACTGTACTGTGCGTTTTCTTGTTAAAGTATCTCACATACCTGGTGTACATACCCACCGTCTGTTCAGTTACTACACGGCTTTGTACTTTGAAATATACAATATCTAGGCCATTTAATAGGCCACTGTACTGTGCGTTCTCTTGTTAAATTATCTCACATACCTGGTGTACATACCCACCGTCTGTTCAGTTACTACACGGCTTTGTACTTTGAAATATACAATATCTAGGCCATTTAATAGGCCACTGTACTGTGCGTTTTCTTGTTAAAGTATCTCACATACCTGGTGTACATACCCACCGTCTGTTCAGTTACTACACGGCTTTGTACTTTGAAATATACAATATCTAGGCCATTTAATAGGCCACTGTACTGTGCGTTCTCTTGTTAAATTATCTCACATACCTGGTGTACATACCCACCGTCTGTTCAGTTACTACACGGCTTTGTACTTTGAAATATACAATATCTAGGCCATTTAATAGGCCACTGTACTGTGCGTTCTCTTGTTAAATTATCTCACATACCTGGTGTACATACCCACCGTCTGTTCAGTTACTACACGGCTTTGTACTTTGAAATATACAATATCTAGGCATTTTAATAGCCCACTGTACTGTGCGTTCTCGTGCTAAATTATCTCACATACCTGGTGTAAATACCCACCGTCTGTTCAGTTACTACACGGCTTTGTACTTTGAAATATACAATATCTAGGCATTTTAATAGGCCACTGTACTGTGCGTTTTCTTGTTAAAGTATCTCACATACCTGGTGTACATACCCACCGTCTGTTCAGTTACTACACGGCTTTGTACTTTGAAATATACAATATCTAGGCCATTTAATAGGCCACTGTACTGTGCGTTTTCTTGTTAAAGTATCTCACATACCTGGTGTACATACCCACCGTCTGTTCAGTTACTACACGGCTTTGTACTTTGAAATATACAATATCTAGGCCATTTAATAGGCCACTGTACTGTGCGTTTTCTTGTTAAAGTATCTCACATACCTGGTGTACATACCCACCGTCTGTTCAGTTACTACACGGCTTTGTACTTTGAAATATACAATATCTAGGCCATTTAATAGGCCACTGTACTGTGCGTTCTCTTGTTAAATTATCTCACATACCTGGTGTACATACCCACCGTCTGTTCAGTTACTACACGGCTTTGTACTTTGAAATATACAATATCTAGGCCATTTAATAGGCCACTGTACTGTGCGTTCTCTTGTTAAATTATCTCACATACCTGGTGTAAATACCCACCGTCTGTTCAGTTACTACACGGCTGTGTACTTTGAAATATACAATATCTAGGCATTTAATAGGCCACTGTACTGTGCGTTCTCTTGTTAAATTATCTCACATACCTGGTGTAAATACCCACCGTCTGTTCAGTTACTACACGGCTTTGTACTTTGAAATATACAATATCTAGGCCATTTAATAGGCCACTGTACTGTGCGTTTTCTTGTTAAAGTATCTCACATACCTGGTGTACATACCCACCGTCTGTTCAGTTACTACACGGCTTTGTACTTTGAAATATACAATATCTAGGCCATTTAATAGGCCACTGTACTGTGCGTTTTCTTGTTAAAGTATCTCACATACCTGGTGTACATACCCACCGTCTGTTCAGTTACTACACGGCTTTGTACTTTGAAATATACAATATCTAGGCCATTTAATAGGCCACTGTACTGTGCGTTTCTTGTTAAAGTATCTCACATACCTGGTGTACATACCCACCGTCTGTTCAGTTACTACACGGCTTTGTACTTTGAAATATACAATATCTAGGCCATTTAATAGGCCACTGTACTGTGCGTTCTCTTGTTAAATTATCTCACATACCTGGTGTACATACCCACCGTCTGTTCAGTTACTACACGGCTTTGTACTTTGAAATATACAATATCTAGGCCATTTAATAGGCCACTGTACTGTACGTTCTCTTGTTAAATTATCTCACATACCTGGTGTAAATACCCACCGTCTGTTCAGTTACTACACGGCTGTGTACTTTGAAATATACAATATCTAGGCATTTAATAGGCCACTGTACTGTGCGTTCTCTTGTTAAATTATCTCACATACCTGGTGTAAATACCCACCGTCTGTTCAGTTACTACACGGCTTTGTACTTTGAAATATACAATATCTAGGCCATTTAATAGGCCACTGTACTGTGCGTTTTCTTGTTAAAGTATCTCACATACCTGGTGTACATACCCACCGTCTGTTCAGTTACTACACGGCTTTGTACTTTGAAATATACAATATCTAGGCCATTTAATAGGCCACTGTACTGTGCGTTTTCTTGTTAAAGTATCTCACATACCTGGTGTACATACCCACCGTCTGTTCAGTTACTACACGGCTTTGTACTTTGAAATATACAATATCTAGGCCATTTAATAGGCCACTGTACTGTGCGTTTTCTTGTTAAAGTATCTCACATACCTGGTGTACATACCCACCGTCTGTTCAGTTACTACACGGCTTTGTACTTTGAAATATACAATATCTAGGCCATTTAATAGGCCACTGTACTGTGCGTTCTCTTGTTAAATTATCTCACATACCTGGTGTACATACCCACCGTCTGTTCAGTTACTACACGGCTTTGTACTTTGAAATATACAATATCTAGGCATTTAATAGGCCACTGTACTGTGCGTTCTCTTGCTAAATTATCTCACATACCTGGTGTAAATACCCACCGTCTGTTCAGTTACTACACGGCTTTGTACTTTGAAATATACAATATCTAGGCCATTTAATAGGCCACTGTACTGTGCGTTTTCTTGTTAAAGTATCTCACATACCTGGTGTACATACCCACCGTCTGTTCAGTTACTACACGGCTTTGTACTTTGAAATATACAATATCTAGGCCATTTAATAGGCCACTGTACTGTGCGTTTTCTTGTTAAAGTATCTCACATACCTGGTGTACATACCCACCGTCTGTTCAGTTACTACACGGCTTTGTACTTTGAAATATACAATATCTAGGCCATTTAATAGGCCACTGTACTGTGCGTTTTCTTGTTAAAGTATCTCACATACCTGGTGTACATACCCACCGTCTGTTCAGTTACTACACGGCTTTGTACTTTGAAATATACAATATCTAGGCCATTTAATAGGCCACTGTACTGTGCGTTCTCTTGTTAAATTATCTCACATACCTGGTGTACATACCCACCGTCTGTTCAGTTACTACACGGCTTTGTACTTTGAAATATACAATATCTAGGCCATTTAATAGGCCACTGTACTGTGCGTTTCTTGTTAAAGTATCTCACATACCTGGTGTACATACCCACCGTCTGTTCAGTTACTACACGGCTTTGTACTTTGAAATATACAATATCTAGGCCATTTAATAGGCCACTGTACTGTGCGTTCTCTTGTTAAATTATCTCACATACCTGGTGTACATACCCACCGTCTGTTCAGTTACTACACGGCTTTGTACTTTGAAATATACAATATCTAGGCCATTTAATAGGCCACTGTACTGTGCGTTCTCTTGTTAAATTATCTCACATACCTGGTGTACATACCCACCGTCTGTTCAGTTACTACACGGCTTTGTACTTTGAAATATACAATATCTAGGCCATTTAATAGGCCACTGTACTGTGCGTTCTCTTGTTAAATTATCTCACATACCTGGTGTAAATACCCACCGTCTGTTCAGTTACTACACGGCTTTGTACTTTGAAATATACAATATCTAGGCCATTTAATAGGCCACTGTACTGTGCGTTTTCTTGTTAAATTATCTCACATACCTGGTGTACATACCCACCGTCTGTTCAGTTACTACACGGCTTTGTACTTTGAAATATACAATATCTAGGCCATTTAATAGGCCACTGTACTGTGCGTTCTCTTGTTAAAGTATCTCACATACCTGGTGTACATACCCACCGTCTGTTCAGTTACTACACGGCTTTGTACTTTGAAATATACAATATCTAGGCCATTTAATAGGCCACTGTACTGTGCGTTTTCTTGTTAAAGTATCTCACATACCTGGTGTACATACCCACCGTCTGTTCAGTTACTACACGGCTTTGTACTTTGAAATATACAATATCTAGGCCATTTAATAGGCCACTGTACTGTGCGTTCTCTTGTTAAATTATCTCACATACCTGGTGTACATACCCACCGTCTGTTCAGTTACTACACGGCTTTGTACTTTGAAATATACAATATCTAGGCCATTTAATAGGCCACTGTACTGTGCGTTCTCTTGTTAAATTATCTCACATACCTGGTGTAAATACCCACCGTCTGTTCAGTTACTACACGGCTTTGTACTTTGAAATATACAATATCTAGGCCATTTAATAGGCCACTGTACTGTGCGTTCTCTTGTTAAATTATCTCACATACCTGGTGTAAATACCCACCGTCTGTTCAGTTACTACACGGCTTTGTACTTTGAAATATACAATATCTAGGCCATTTAATAGGCCACTGTACTGTGCGTTTCTTGTTAAAGTATCTCACATACCTGGTGTACATACCCACCGTCTGTTCAGTTACTACACGGCTTTGTACTTTGAAATATACAATATCTAGGCCATTTAATAGGCCACTGTACTGTGCGTTTTCTTGTTAAAGTATCTCACATACCTGGTGTACATACCCACCGTCTGTTCAGTTACTACACGGCTTTGTACTTTGAAATATACAATATCTAGGCCATTTAATAGGCCACTGTACTGTGCGTTTTCTTGTTAAATTATCTCACATACCTGGTGTACATACCCACCGTCTGTTCAGTTACTACACGGCTTTGTACTTTGAAATATACAATATCTAGGCCATTTAATAGGCCACTGTACTGTGCGTTCTCTTGTTAAATTATCTCACATACCTGGTGTACATACCCACCGTCTGTTCAGTTACTACACGGCTTTGTACTTTGAAATATACAATATCTAGGCCATTTAATAGGCCACTGTACTGTGCGTTTTCTTGTTAAAGTATCTCACATACCTGGTGTACATACCCACCGTCTGTTCAGTTACTACACGGCTTTGTACTTTGAAATATACAATATCTAGGCATTTTAATAGGCCACTGTACTGTGCGTTCTCTTGTTAAATTATCTCACATACCTGGTGTAAATACCCACCGTCTGTTCAGTTACTACACGGCTGTGTACTTTGAAATATACAATATCTAGGCCTTTTAATAGGCCACTGTACTGTGCGTTCTCTTGCTAAAGTATTTCACATACCTAATTATATACCCAAATATTGTATTTGCAACAAAAAAAAAATAAAATGCGGAGGGGGGCTAGCGGAATAGGACGTGGACGTGGACGAGGACGGGGGGCGCGGAAATGCTGTTGGGGGCCTTGTTGAAGCCAGTGGGTATACAATGTGTGCTGGTGAGGATCAGCCAGGATCCCGCTCATCCAGAATCCCTGCCTTTATGGGACAGTTAAGCAGGGGGCGGGTTACACCGCTGTTGAGGCCTGAGCAGGTTGAACAGGTGGTGCAATGGATAGCCGATAGCGCTTCCACACAGTTGTCCACCAGCCAGTCATCCACACAGTCTCACTCTGACCCTCCTTCCTCCACACCTGGCCAACAGAGTCATCCCACCCTTGACCCCTCCCAGGAGCTCTTTTCGGGTCCTTTTTCAGATGTGCCGGAAGAATCCCAGGAGCTAGCAGAGGAATTTGTTTGTAGTGATGCCCAAACACTGGAGTTTTCGCCATCTCCTGCTGATGTGGACCCTGAGCCAGCATCTGTTATCATGAGCGATGATGATGATGAGACGCAGTTGCCATCAAGGGAGGCTGTTGGAATGTCCAGTGGGCAGGAGGAGGAGCAGAGTGAGGAAGTGGAAGAGGAGCTGGTGGATGACGAAATGACCGACCCCACTTGGCCAGGGGTGATGTCCAGCGAGGAAAGCAGTGGAGAGGTGGTGGTCTGCGCAGCACCGAAAAAGGCAGCAAGAGGCAGAGGGATGTCCACAGGCAGAGGGATGTCCACAGGCAGAGGGATGTCCACAGGCAGAGGGATGGCCACAGGCAGAGGATGGCCACAGGCAGAGGGATGGCCACAGGCAGAGGACAGTTCAGACAGAGAAGTGAGGCCACAGCCAGCAGGGCCGAAGCTGTTCCCGCCAGCGGCCAGTCGCGCGAAGCTCCCCCATCGAGGCCTCGTACTTCTGTGGTGTGGAGATATTTTAATGTTTGTGCGGATGACAAACTGAGCGCGGTTTGCACACTCTGCCACTCAAAACTGAGTAGGGGCTCTGAGAAGAGCAATCTGACCACCTCAGGCATGCGGCGTCACTTGGAATTCAAGCACTGGGCTGAGTGGGAGAGAGCAAACGCAATACAAACTGCGCCCGGTCTTGCTGCCACTGCCTCTTCCCCTTTGTTGTGTGCTGCCACTGCGGTCCAGACCTCCAGCCAGGACACCTCCACATCTGCCTCTGCCTCTGCTACTTTGGGGCCTTCTCCTTCAGCCTCCCCTTCCCCGCCCTTCCCCCGCCTCTTCGCCTGCACCTTCACACTCCTCGTCCCAACAACTGTCCATCTCGCAGGCGTTCGACCGCAGGCGGAAGTACGCCTCGAGTCACCCCCAAGCCCAAGCCTTAAACTGCCACATCTCCAAACTGCTGGCCCTGGAGATGTTGCCGTTTAGGCTTGTGGAGACGCAGGCCTTCCGCGACCTGATGGCGGCTGCCGCACCTCGCTATTCCGTCCCTAGCCGCCACTACTTTTCCCGGAGTGCCGTCCCCGCCCTGCACCAGCACGTGTCGCGTAACATCAGGCGGGCCCTGAGGTACGCAGTCAGCGCAAAGGTCCACTTGACCACCGACTCATGGACAAGCGCTTGCGGCCAGGGACGATACATTTCTCTGACGGCACACTGGGTGAATGTAGTGGAGGCGGGGACGGGGTCGCAAACAGAGACGGCCTACCTACCACCCCCGCCCAAGATTGCCAGCATGGGTTCTGATAAACCCCCCTCCTCCTCCTCCTCCTCCTCCTCCTCCTGTGCCTTAACATCTCCCTCAGCCGCTAGCTGGAAGCGTTGCAGCACTGGCGCGGGGAGACGTCAGCAGGCGGTGCTAAAGCTCATCAGCTTGGGCGACAGGAAGCACAGCGCCCCAGAGGTGAGGGACGCCATATTGCAGCAGACGGAGATGTGGCTGTCGCCGCTGCAGCTAGGACCAGGCATGGTCGTGTGCGATAACGGCCGTAACCTGGTGGCGGCTCTGGAGCTTGCCGAACTCAATCACGTACCATGCCTGGCCCACGTTTTTAATCTGGTAGTCCAAAAATTTCTGAAGACTTACCCCAACCTGGCAGAGCTACTGGTGAAAGTGCGGCGCTTGTGCGCTCACTTTCGGAAGTCAACTGTAGCTGCTGCTAGCTTAAAAAAACTCCAGCAACGCCTCCATTTGCCTCAACATCGGCTGTTGTGCGACCTGCCGACTCGCTGGAATTCCACCTATTCCATGTTGGCCAGGGTGTGTGAGCAGCAGAGAGCATTGATGGAGTACCAGATAATGAATCCACGCGTGCCTCCAACTCAGCTCCCTCAGTTTGCCAACCACGAGTGGCCATGGATGGCAGACATATGCGATGTACTGCGTATCTTTGAGGAGTCCACCAAGAAGGTCAGCAGCGAGGACGCTATAGTGAGCGTAACCATTCCGCTCCTAGGCGTCCTTAAAGAATCGCTCATCGCAATAAGGGAGAACGCATTGCACGCAGAGGAGACGGGGGTAGGAGGAGACGCAACGGAGCTACACAGTCAGACCACACTTTTGTCTGCTTCACGGTGGCAGTTGCAGGAGGAGGAGGATGAAGAGGAGGAGGACGACGTGGAGGTGGCTGTGGAAGAGGAGGAGGATGCTGGCGGCGAGGGTAGCAGTCAGGCTGTGTGCGTCCCATTGGTTCAGCGCGGATGGGGCGGAGAGGAGGCGGAAGAGGAAGAGGAGGAAATGGCAAGTGATCCTTCTGGTGGGGGCAGTGAGGTCATGCCTATTCAGAGTCTGGCACACATGGCTGACTTCATGCTGGGCTGCTTTTCCCGGGACACACGTGTTGTCCGGATAGTGGAGAACAAACTGTACTGGGTCTTCGCACTCCTGGACCCCCGGTATAAAGATAACGTCTCCTCTTTTATTCCGGTAGAGGAGAGGACGAATCGATTGCTGGAATACCAGAGGGAACTCGTGCAGAACATGATGGAGATTTTCCCACCCACCATCGCTGGCGGCAGAGAGGAGAGGGTCTCCCAGAGTCCCACAACATCCATCAGGCCCACAGCCACCAGGGGAACACTCTCCAAGGTGTGGGACACGTTCATGGCACCCCCTCGTGCAACTTCCATCACTGCGGGGCCCGCTATCAGCAGGAGGGACAAGTATCGGCGGATGTTGCGGGAGTACCTGGCAGACCGTAACCCTGTCCTCCCCGATCCCTCGGCGTCCTACACTTACTGGGTCTCCAAGTTGGACACGTGGCTGGAACTGTCCCTGTACGCCTTGGAGGTGCTTGCCTGCCCTGCCGCCAGCGTGCTATCAGAAAGGGTGTTCAGCGCAGCCGGGGGCATTATTACCGATAAGCGCAGCCGCCTGTCAACCGACAGTGCCGACAGGCTGACGCTAATCAAAATGAACAGCAAGTGGATTGACCCGGACTTTGCTTCTCCAACAGTGGAAAGCAGCCAAAAGTGAAGTGCCATGTGTATGAAGTGCCATTTCCTCCTCCACCTCCTCCTCCTCCTCCTTAACCGCCGTAGAATTGGTCCGTAAATCAGAAAAATTTTTATATTTATGGCTCACCTCTTGGGCCTCCACAAAATGTTTAAGAGGTCTCACCTCTTGGGCCTCCTCATAATTTTTAACAGGTCTCACCTCTTGGGCCTACTCATAATTTTTAACCGGTCTCACCTCTTGGGCCTCAACATAATTTTTATCCGGTCTCACCTCTTGTGCCTGCACAAAATGTTTAAGAGGTTTCAACCTCTTGGGCCCCCACAAAATGTTTAAGAGGTCTCACCTCTTGGGCCTCCTCATAATTTTTAACAGGTCTCACCTCTTGGGCCTCCACAAAATGTTTAACAGGTTCTCACCTCTTGGGCCTCCACAAAATGTTTAACAGGTCTCACCTCTTGGGCCTCCTCATAATTTTTAACAGGTCTCACCTCTTGGGCCTACTCATAATTTTTAACCGGTCTCACCTCTTGGGGCCTCAAAATAATTTTTAAGAGGTCTCACCTCTTGGGCCTCCTCATAATTTAACAGGTCTCACCTCTTGGGCCTCCACAAAATGTTTAACAGGTCTCACCTCTTGGGCCTCCACAAAATGTTTAACAGGTCTCACCTATTGGGCCTCCACATAATTTTTAACGGGTCTCACCTCTTGGGTCTCCACAAAATGTTTAACAGGTCTCACCTATTGGGCCTCCACATAATTTTTAACGGTCTCACCTCTTGGGTCTCCACAAAATGTTTACCAGGTCTCACCTATTGGGCCTCCACATAATTTTTAACAGGTCTCACCTCTTGGGCCTCCACAAAATGTTTAAACAGGTCTCACCTCTTGGGCCTCCACAAAATCTTTAACAGGTCTCACCTCTTGGCCTCCACATAATTTTTAAGAGGTCTCACCTTTTGGGCCTCCACAAAAGGTTTAAGAGGTTAACAGTGGAAAGCAGCCAAAAGTGAAGTGCCATCTGTATGAAGTGCCATTTCCTCCTCCACCTCCTCCTCCTCCTCCTCCTTAACCGCCGTAGAATTGCTCCGTAAATAAGAAAAATGTATATATTTATGGCTCACCTCTTGGGCCTCCACAAAATTTTTAACAGGTCTCACCTCTTGGGCATCCACATAATTATACTATAAAATATTAGGCCTTATAATTGGCAACTGTACTGTGCGTTCTCTTGCAAAATTATTTCACGGCTGTGAAGGCAAAATATTGTAACCAAAAAAAAATAAAATGCGGAGGGGGGCTAGCGGAATAGGACGTGGACGGGACGGGGGCGCGGAAATGCTGTTGGGGGCCATAGTTGCTGGTTGAATTATCTGAGGTAAATGATTCTCCTTTAGACGACGCTTTCCCTTTGCATCGTTCTGCGATTAAACCATAAATAACTCTCTGCATATTATACCAAATGCACCCAGTACGAAAAAAGTCATAGAAAGTTTCCAAACAGAGACTGGAAAACATCAGTAAGTTGAAAAAAACTGTTCGCTAAAAAAAAAAAAAAGTTAAAAATAAAATTGGCAAGTTGATAGTATCGAGCTATTGTCACAGAGAGACGCGATTACAACACCTTCATTTACATTCAGTACATGTCTCAAGGCATTGGGAGAATGAAAACAGGCCACGGCTGGAGTATGAAATGTACCACCGCTTTGTACTGTCCGATACTGACCCGGTCCAGGGGTGATGTCCAGCGAGGAAAGCAGTGGAGAGGTGGTGGTCTGCGCAGCACCGAAAAAGGCAGCAAGAGGCAGAGGATGTCCACAGGCA
>ONZH01025632.1:0-22513 GCA_900303285.1 Rhinella marina | reverse complement strand
GTGAGGAGGCTCAGGAAAGTGAGGTAGCTAGCTGGGTAACAGTTAGAAAGCAGGGTAGAGGGAAAAGTGCCAGGGAGGCTAGCCCTGATCTGACACATCCCAACAAGTTTGCAAGTTTGGCAGATGAGGGGAATGCCACTTCAGGGAGAGCACTGCTGCAGCCGGACACTTCCTCTGCCAGTCAGGGGAATGTCAGCTCCAGTAAGCAGGGGGCCAGGAGAGCAGGGCAGGCCAGACAGGTGCTGGTAGTGGGAGATTCAATTATTAGGGGTACAGAGAGGGCAATCTGTCACAAAGACCGGGATCGTCGAACGGTGTGTTGCCTTCCTGGCGCTCGAGTTCGGCACATCGTGGATCGGGTTGACAGATTACTGGGAGGGGCTGGAGAAGATCTAGCAGTCATGGTCCATATCGGAACCAATGACAAAGTTAGAGGTAGGTGGAGCGTCCTTAAAAATGATTTTAGGGATCTAGGGCATAAGCTTAGGGCAAGGACGTCAAAGGTAGCGTTTTCTGAAATACTGCCTGTACCACGAGCCACACAAGAAAGGCAGCGGGAGATTAGGGAGGTAAACAAGTGGCTCAAGAACTGGTGTAGGAAGGAGGGATTTGGGTTCTTGGAGAACTGGGCCGACTTCTCTGTCAGCTACAGGCTCTACCGTAGGGATGGGCTGCACCTCAATGGGGAAGGGGTAGCTGTTTTGGGGAAGAAGATGGCTAGAAGGCTGGAGGAGTGTTTAAACTAGGGACTGGGGGGGAGGGTAACTACAGTACATTATAGATGGGGAAGATAGTGCAGATAGAGACCTGGGGAAAGGTAATGGAACTGGGGGAGGAATGGAAGGAGGAACTAGAACAGTGCAGAAGGAAAGGTGTAGGGGAAAAAAATATATAAAGCTTTTAACTGTATGTACACTAATGCCAGAAGCCTGACTAATAAAACTGGTGAACTGGAATTAGTGATGTGTGAGGAGGACTATGACATAGTGGGAATAACTGAGACATGGCTGGATGATACCTATGACTGGACAGTCAATGTACAGGGTTACAGTCTGTTTAGAAAGGATCGCCAAAACTGGAGAGGGGGAGGAGTCTGCCTTTATGTAAAGTCCTGTCTAAAGCCCATACTCCGGGAAGATATAAGTGAGGGACATGAACATGTGGAGTCACTGTGGGTAGAAATAAATGGAGCCAAAAACAATAATAAAATACTCTTAGGACTTTATTATAAACCACCTAATATACCAGAGTCCACAGAAAATCTACTTCTAAATGAAATAGACGAGGCGGCAAAACATAATGAGGTTGTTATTATGGGGGATTTCAACTACCCAGATATAGACTGGGAAACTGAAACCTGTATATCTCATAAAGGAAACTGGTTCTTGGAAATAACCAAAGACAATTACCTTTCCCAACTGGTTCAGGACCCGACTAGAGGGACGGCCATACTGGACTTAGTATTAACCAATAGACCTGACAGAACAACAGATGTGCAGGTCAGGGGACACCTGGGAAATAGTGATCATAATATAATAACCTTCCAACTGTCATTCAAAAGAGCGTTTCTTCAGGGAGGAACAAAAATACCAAACTTCAAAAAAGCTAAATTTAGTCAACTAAGAGAGGCCATAGGCCTAACTAACTGGGACAAAGTCCTCAAAAATAAAAATACAGCCACAAAATGGGATATTTTTAAAAGCATCCTAATATCTAATTGTGAGAGGAACATACCTTATGGGAATAAAAGGTTAAGGAACAAGAAAAAACCAATGTGGATAAATAGAGCTGTAAAGAAAGCAATAAATGACAAACAGAAAGCATTTAAATCACTAAAACAGGAAGGGAGCGAGGAAGCATTGAAAAACTATAAGGAAAAAAATAGAATATGTAAAAGACAAATAAAAAAAGCCAAACTAGAGACCGAGAGATTAATCGCCAAAGAGAGTAAAACTAACCCTAAAATGTTCTTTAATCATATAAATGGTAAAAAGAATAAACCTGAAGGTGTCGGCCTCTTACAGAGTAATGAGGGGGGAGATGCAGAGAGCGATGAGGAGAAAGCAAAGCTACTAAATATCTTTTTCTCCACTGTATTCACTGAGGAAAATAAACTGTCAGATGAAATGCAGAATATAAAAGTAAATTCCCCATTAAAAGTGCCCTGTCTGACCCAGGAAGAAGTAGAGCTGCGTCTTAAAAAGATTAAAATAGACAAATCGCGAGAATTAAGTAATGTCATCGCCAGACCCTTATTTCTGATATTTAAGGACTCTATACTGACAGGGAGTGTTCCACAGGATTGGCGCATAGCAAATGTGGTGCCAATATTCAAAAAGGGTCCAAAAACCGGGAACTATAGGCCGGTAAGTTTAACATCTGTCGTGGGTAAACTGTTTGAGGGTTTTCTAAGAGATACTATCTTGGGGTACCTCAATGAAAAGATAACTCCATATCAGCATGGCTTCAAGAGGAATCGGTCATGTCAAACCAATTTAATCAGTTTCTATGAGGAGGTAAGTTCTAGACTGGACCGTGGCAAATCAATGGATGTCGTATATATGGACTTCTCCAAAGCATTTGACACGGTACCACATAAAAGGTTAGTATATAAAATGAGAATGCTTGGCCTGGGAGAAAATGTCTGTATGTGGGTAAGTAACTGGCTCAGTGATAGAAAACAGAGGGTGGTTATTAACGGCACATATTCAGATTGGGTCACTGTCACTAGTGGGGTACCACAGGGGTCAGTATTGGGCCCTATGCTCTTCAAGATATTTATTAATGATCTTGTAGAAGGCTTGCACAGTAAAATATCAATTTTTGCAGATGACACTGAACTGTGTAAAGTAATTAACACAGAAGAGGACAGTACACTGCTACAGATGGATCTGGATAGACTGGAGGCTTGGGCAGAGAAGTGGCAGATGAGGTTTAACACTGAAAAATGTAAGGTTATGCATATGGGAAGGAATAATGCAAGTCACCAGTACATACTAAATGGTAAAATATTGGGTAACTCTGACATGGAAAAGGACCTAGAAATTTTAGTGAACAGCAAACTAAGCTGTAGAAACCAGTGTCAGACAGCTGCTGCCAAGGCCAATAAGATAATGGGTTGCAACTAAAGTAATAACTGGAATGGGTGGACTACAGTACCCAGAAAGATTATGAAAATTAGGCTTATTCACTTTAAAAAAAAGACAACTGAGGGGAGATCTAATTACTATGTATAAATATATCAGGGGTCAGTACAGAGATCTCTCCCATCATCTATTTATCCCCAGGACTGTGACCGTGACGAGGGGACATCCTCTGCATCTGGAGGAAAGAAGGTTTGTACACAAACATAGAAGAGGATTCTTTACAGTAAGAGCAGTGAGACTATGGAACTCTCTACCTGAGGAGGTGGTGATGGTAAGTTCACTAAAAGAGTTCAAGAGGGGCCTGGATGTATTTCTGGAGTGTAATAATATTACAGGTTATAGTTACTAGAGATGGGTCGTTGATCCAGGGAGTAATTCTGATTGCCTGATTGGAGTCGGGAAGGAATTTTTTTCCCTAAAGTGGGGAAAACTGGCTTCTACCTCACAGGGTTTTTTTGCCTTCCTCTGGATCAACTTGTAGGAAAACAGGCCGAACTGGATGGACAGATGTCTTTTTTTGGCCTTATAAACTATGTTAATATGTAACTATGTTAAATACATCCATACTCAGACCCAGTTTACACACAAGGCCGCAGCCAGAACGCATCGCAGAACCAGCATGAATGGGAAAACCCACAGCCAGTACACAAAGCGCATGCAGCCAGCATGCACGGCACCGGTGACACGAGCCACAGAGATATGGACATGGAAACCACAAACACAGGCCACAGCTCACACACAACACTGCAGCCAGTACGCAGTCCCAATCAGCCAGCATACACAGGTGTCAGCCTGCAGCCAGTACGAAAGAGAGCCTGCAGCCAGCCAACACGGCAACAGTGACACTGTACCGATATGCAGACACGGGGAGTACACACATTCGCAGGCAGAGTTCACACAAGACACTGCAGCCAGCACGTAGCCCCAAGCAACCAGCACACATAGGAGTCAACCTGCAGCCAGTACGCGAGAGGGCATGCAGCCAGCCTACATGGCCACAACTAAAACAGCGAATAGCACCATGACACAAGGATGAAGGGATTTACTTATTTATAAAAGAACGTGAACCACCCAAAATCTGTAGTATCAGGCTGCAATTATACCCCAGAATCAAGGATGAATGGATTTACTTATGTAAAAAAGAAAGTGAACACCCCAAAATCTGTAGTATCAGGAATCAATTTCACCCTAATTACACAATTAAGGATTAACAAATTTACTCATGTATAAAACAACGTGAACCGCCCAAAATCTGTAGTATCAGGCTGCATCTATACCCCAGAATCAAGGATGAATGGATTTAGTTATGTATTAAAAGCGTGAACCCCCCCAAATTCATGCAGCAATTTCACTCTAATTACCCAATTATGCAATTATGGATTAATTGATTTACTTATGTATAAGAGAACGCGAATCCACATAATCTGTAGTATCAATACTTATGTATTAAAGAGCGTGTTTCCCCCCCAAATCTGTAGTATCAGGCAGCAATTTCACACTAATTACACAATTAAGAATTAATGAATTTACTTACTTATAAAAGAATGTGAACCCCCAAAAATCTGTAGTGTTGTGTAATTTCACCCTAATTAAGGATGAATGGATTTACTTATGTATAAAGAACATGAACCCCCCAAAATCTTAGTATCAGGTCGCAATTTCACCCCAGAATCAAGGATTAATGGATTTACTCGGGAATAAAAGAACGTGGACACCCCAAAAACGGTAGTATCAGGCCACAATATCACATCAATTAGACAATCAAGGATTAACGGATTTACTGATGTATAAAAGAAAGTGAAACTCGAAAAATCAGTAGCATCAGACTGCTATTTTACCCCAATAACAGAATCAAGTAATAATGGAATTACATATGTATAAAGGAATGTCAGCAACCTATAATCAGTCCTGTTAAACACTTTTTAACCCCAATTAGTGCAGCAAGGTGTAATAGAATAGCTCCTATTAGCCAAGCTTTACACTGTTCTATTGGCCCCTGCTCTCTTCCCTAATTTGTAGATGAAGCCTCCCTATTATAACCCTATACTATCTCTGAACTGCTAAATAGTAATTTTTGGTGAATATAGTCTTTACTAAACACTGTCCCTAGTGCCTGTAATGTCTCTTCCTGCACTAAGTTCACTGGAAAATGTCAAAGACCAGGCAGGATGGGGCTTTTTTTTAGAATTGTGACATCACAGGTTCGGGCTATCTGCAGATTGGCTGGCTGCACAGCATTATGGGTGATCCCTTGTTCCCAGACTTTACTTTCTCTTTTTAAGGCTACTTTCACACTGGTGTTTGCAAATTCCGGTATTGAGCTCCGTCATAGGGGCTCAATACCGGAATAAAATGCTTCAGTTTTGTCCCCATTCATTGTTAATGGGGACAAAACTGAACTGAAGAGAACGGAATGCTCCAAAATGCATTCCGTTCAGTTCTCTTCAGTATACAGACCGGAGAGCAAAGCGCAACATGCTGCAGTTTGCTCTCCGGTCTGGGCATCCGCACCAAGACGGATCCGGAATGACCCCCAATGCAAGTCAATGGGGATGGATCCGTTTGGTGTGACACAATAGGAAACTGATCCGTCCTCCATTGACTTTCAATGGAGTTCATGATCCTGCACTTTTCCCCACAGCATCCTCCTCCCTCCAGCAGAGGGCGCTGTGGGGAATCTTCCCTTCCTTTGTGCGCCGTCCTCCTCCTCCTCCTGTGCTATCCGGAGCTGCTGGGGCCTATGTAAGTATGTATGTATGTATGTGTATGTATGTATGTATGTATGTGTAAGTGTATGTATGTATGTTAGACTGTGTCTGACACGTGTGGGGCCGGAGCACGGTTCCAGCCCCACACGTGCACCTGCAGCAGCACGGATCCGGCGGGACCCTTCATTACCACGAGGTGCGATTAAATTCGGCTTCATGATGGGTCAAATTTTTCCTGAAATTCGGATCAAATTCCGCTTCATCAACTTCGATTCATTTAACACTAGAAGTGATGGTACCAGTCCTGCCCAGCCACTAAGCAACCTCCCACTCGATACACAGCCTATCATCAACATCAAAGCTTCTCAATCTCTATTGCTTTTGTATTAAACTGGAACTATCAGCTCTTTGATGCATGCTTGCAGTTTGCTCATGGCATGAATAATTTAATGTAAAATACATGAAAGGTTAACTGAAAATGAATTAACTAGGTCAAACTCTCCCCTTTTCCACTAAAGATATTCATAAACATATCCTACTGAAAAATATAGCTAATCATAAGCAACAAGATCCTCATTCTCTAGAGAAGATAACTAGAGTTGAGTGAATAGAAGTTGACGAATTGGAATTTGATCCGAACTTCAGGAAAAATGTGATTTGCCACAAAGTCAAATTTTCTCACGCTTCGTGGTAACAAATCATATTTTTCTAAAGGGGGTATTTTTTGTACTGTAACACAATTTACGTTTTTTTTTTTTGGACAGACACACATTATACGGGGAATTAGTACTACTGGGGGCTCTATGGGGGCATTATTATTTCTGGGGGCAAAATGAGGGGCATTATTACTATTGGGTGCACTGTTACCACTGGCAGAGAATTATTACTATTGGTGGGACTTTTGGGAGGACTGTTACATTGGGAGGCATCCTGGCACTGTATCAGTTTAGCGCAATGATTTTTGGAGGACACTATGTTTACGGCATTATAAGTTTCAGGGACATTATTTGCTGGGCAAAGTAATTTTATTAGGGCACTGTGCACCAATAATTATTAAAGGGGAACTATCTGTATAGTAATAGTATTTTCAGGGGGATTATCTGTTTCTGCAGTATAGTATTGGGAAGCACAGTGGGCACAGTATTAAAGGTGGCAGGATGGGCTTTTCAGAAGGTGGGTAGGAAGATGTATGTTTGTCAAACTCTGCAGAGACAAGAGAAGGCTAAAAGAAATCATCATGGCGGTCTGGTATGAATTGAGAAGTCACCGGATGTAAGAGGTATGTTGCGCTGTATTACCCTTTATGTTTTGTAGCTCTTTATATAATGTTTTCCAAGAATGTCTTTAGCAGTTTTCGCCTCAAGCAGCAGAAAGGCTAGGTGCACCCCTGCTGGATTATATAATTGGGGTGAAATTGTGGCCTGATATTACAGATATTGGGGCATTCACGTTCTTTTAGATATATAATTCAATCTGTTAATCCTTGATTGTGTAATTGAGGTGAAATTGTGGCTTGATACTACAGATTTTAAGGT
This sequence comes from Rhinella marina, assembly GCA_900303285.1. Lineage (NCBI taxonomy): Eukaryota > Metazoa > Chordata > Amphibia > Anura > Bufonidae > Rhinella > Rhinella marina. The sequence goes on along the minus strand of ONZH01025632.1, from coordinate 15,124 downwards.
ATTCCTGTTCGTTTATACATAATTCAATCCTTCTTAATTGTGTAATTGGGGTTAAATTGTGGCCTGATAATACAGATTTTGGGGTGTTCACGTTCTTTTTTACATAAGTACATCCATTCATCCTTGATTCTGGGGTGAAATTGTGGCCTGATACTAAGTATTTTATGGTGTTCTTTTTCACATAATTTAATCCTTTAATCCCTAATTGTGTAATTGGGGTGAATGCGGCCTGATACTACAGATTTGAGGATGCTCACATTCTTTTATATGTAAGTATAGGGTGGGCCATTTATATGGACACATCTAAATAAAATAGGAATGGTTGGTGATATTAACTTCCTGTGGGAGGGGGGAAACTTTCAAGATGGGTGGTGACCATGGTGGCCATTTTGAAGTTGGCCATTTAGAATCCAACTCAAACTTATTGAGAATTTCACAAGAAAAACAATGGTGTGCTTGGTTTAACGCTAACTTTATTCTTTCATGAGTTATTTACAAGTTTCTGACCACTTATAAAATGTGTTCAAAGTGCTACCCATTGTGTTGGATTGTCAATGCAACCCTCTTCTCCCACTCTTCACACACTGATAGCAACACCGCAGAAGAAATGCTAGCACAGGTTTCCAATATTCGTAGTTTCAGGTGCTGCACATCTCGTATCTTCACAGCATAGACAATTGCCTTCAGATGACCCCAAACATAAAAGTCTAAGGGGGTCAGATCGGGACCAATCCATTTTCGAGGAAACTGTTCATCTAGGAATGCTCGGACCTGACACCCATAATGTGGTGGTGCACCATCTTGCTGGAAAAATTCAGGGAACGTGCATGAAGAGGGAAACGCATCATCAGGTAGCAGTTGAATGGCCCCCAAGTTCTCCCGATCTGACCCCCTTAGACTTTTATCTTTGGGGTCATCTGGAGGAAATTGTCTATGCTGTGAAGATACGAGATGTATCTGCGGTGTTGCTATCAGTGTGTGAAGAGTGGGAGAAGAGGGTTGCATTGACAATCCAACAATATGGGCAGCACTTTGAGCACATTTTATAAGTGGTCAGAAACTTGTAAATAACTCATGAAAGAATAAAGTTACGATAAAACCAAGCACACCATTGTTTTTCTTGTGAAATTCTCAATAAGTTTCATGTGTCACATGACCCCCCTTCCCATTGAAAAAACTAAAGTTGGATCCAAAATGGCTGACTTCAATATGGCCACCATGGTCACCACCCATCTTGAAAAGTTTCCCCCTCCCATATACTAATATGCCACAAACAGGAAGTTAATATCACCAACCATTCCCATTTTATTTAGGTGTATCCATATAAATGGCCCACCCTGTACATCCATCCTTGATTCTGGTGTGAAATTCCGGCGTGATACTACAGATTTTAGGCTGTTGACATTCTTTCATACATAGGTAAATCTGTTAATCCTTAATTGTGTAATTGGGGTGAAATTGCAGATTGATGCTACAAATTTTGGGGTGTTTATGTTCTTTTATATATAAGTACATCCATTCATCCTTGACTCCGGGATGAAATTGCGACCTGATGCTACAGAATTTAGGGTGTTGACATTCTTTCATACATAGGTAAATCTGTTAATCTTTAATTGTATAATTGGGGTGAAATTGTGGCCTGATATTCCAGATTTTAGGGTGCTAATGTTCTTTTATAAATAATTACATCAATTCATCCTTGATTCTGGGGTGAAATTGCAACCTGATACTACAGATATTGGGGGGGGGGTCACGTTCTTTACACATGAGTAAATCCATTCATCCTTAATTGTGTCATTAGGGTGAAAGTGCTGCCCGATACTATAGATTTTGTGGTGTTCACGTTCTTTTATACATAAATAACTCTGTTCATCCTTGATTCTGGGGTGAAATTGCGGCCTGACAGAGCTGCCAGTGTCATCCAGCAGTCGTGTTTTGACCAGCAACCCAGCTGTCCTTAAATGGTTGACCCAGTCTACAAAATCATTTCAAGGTACATCAGGAGTCGGCGTGGCCCAGGAACAAGCTCTGTGCCCCCACCTGTCCTGAACCTGCTTTTTTAATTTTCTGTTCCTTCTTTCTGCTTGGGAAGTATAAAATTCCATTGGCTCTGCTCCACTTTTCAGAAAGGACAAGCTTATTGAAGACAATCAGCAGATACTTTCCTGCCAAGATTTGGAGGAGAGATCCTCCCGTAGGCGGACAAGTGGCAATGATGAGAGTTGCATGGGAGAAGGTGGTTGCAAGCATTCAGGCATGCAGCCCTGAGACTGGTGAGGGTGACATCAGTGACCTGCAGACAGTAGTCGATGATGATGTAGTTGATCGCACGTGGGAGCCAGGTGAAGAGGGGACTTAATCATCATCATCAGGGGTTGAAGTGGGGTTCTGCATGAGGCAGCGGCTGAGCTAGCAGGGTGCTAGAGTGGCTGTGAGTCAGCCGGGTGGCAGCAGTGTGAGGTCTGGAGTCAAACTTGCTCTGGGTAGACCATCTGCTACATAGGAACCTACCTGTCCAGAAAGAAGTAGCGGTGTGGGGTTCATGGTAGCAGTGGCAGCAGGTAGGCATGTAGTGGTACTAGCTGATGTAGGCACTGTTGGATCTCCTAGTAGTCCACAGACCTTCACCAGCATTCAAGGCTCCACCACCTCAGCAGAAGGGAGCTGTGTTTCCTCCCCATCATCTACTGGTCCTGATTCTCCTGTACCTTTGAGAGAATTGATGGCTTGTGCCAAGCCAAGGTTGAGACTCCCAAGCCATCATTACTTCTCCAAAAAGGCACTGCACACCTATGTTGAAAAGAAGGTGAGCCAGTCCTTTAGCCTGTTAGTGAGCCGGTCAGTGTCTGCTAAAGTTCACAGCAGCACTGACATGTGGAGCTATAACTATGATCAAGGACAATATATGTCCTTTATGGACTACTGGGTAAATGTGGTTCCTGCCCAGCCACACCAGGAACTTGGCCAGGTGATGGCACTGCTGCCTCCGCATTCTCAAGCTGTGAGTCCCCTGCCAATGTCTCTGCCTCCTTATCCTCAACTTTGTCAATTCAGAGTGTTCCTCCAGCATACCACCTATGTAGAGCACAGCAGTATCACATTGTTCTGCACCTGGTTTGCCTAGGTGAATGGAGCCACACTGGGGAGTAACTGCTCTGCATTCTTCAAGAGGAAATCAAATCCTGGCTGTCTCCTCGCCAACTGAACATGGGAACCATGGTCACCGATAACGGGAAGAACATTGTGTTGGAGCTGCATCAAGGAGGGCTGACCCATGTGCCCTATATGGCACACGTCTTTAATCTGATTGTAAAATGGTTCCTGAAGTCTTTCACCTAACCAGACCCAACCAGACATCCTGAAAATGGCTGGGAAACTGTGTATGCATTTCAGCCACTCTTATCCTGCAAAACACGCCCTCTTTGAGCTGCAAAGGCAAAATAGCGTTCCCTAACATCGCTTGATATGCGATGTTTCCACCCCTTGGAACTCCATCCTCCACATGTCGGGCCGACTATATGAGCAGAGGAAGGCCATAAAACGAATTCTTGATGATGCAGGAAAACAGGAGTACTCCCTTGTGTAACTTCGACGTTAGCCAGTAGCAGCTCATGCTGAACACCTGCCATTTACTCAGGCCCTTTGAGGAGGCAACTTTATTTGTCAGTCGCCAGGACTAAGGGATGAACAATACCATTGCAGTTCTTCACATCCTGGAGCAGATGCTGATAAATCAGGCTGGCCAGGGGACAGGAGACGTGGCACCTACATCTCACAGCCACCTGAGCCCTATGGGGGCTGAAATGGCATAGGAGGAAGATATTCACGCACAAGCAACGTATACAAAAATGGGTGGTTTATCTGCACAAGTGACAAGATAGGAGAAGGAGGAGCTAGAGGGCAAAGAGGAAGGCCAGGCAGATGACCCCAAAACACTGTGTCAGTATGAAGATGGAGGCAGAGAGTCGCTCCAAGTCCCTTGTGCAAATTGCCAGATGCATGCCGAGTTTCTTGCATAGTGACAGCCGTCTTATCACCATTTGGTAGAGGGATGACTACTGGCTCTCCACCATGTTAGACGCACCAAAGACAGGGCCTTTAGTGAGAGGGAGGATAAACGCAACTACTATCAAGACATCCTATGTAGTCAGTTGACCGCTGCCTATGTGCGCCATCACCAATCCTCACGAATGTTTGACTCGGGGGGCCCTTTGCGCTCACGCTCCACTGCCATTACTGCTGGAGGTGGTTGGGGGGGCAGTAACATCACCAGCTCCATCAACAGTAACTTAATTCTGGACTGGGCCATTGTGTTGACTCCTCATGCAGTTGCAACCCTCCCTACCCTGTGACTTGGCCACTTTCTTGACCCCTTATGGGGTTGCCACCCTCATACCTCTGTGACTGTGTGACTGGGCCACTGTGTTGTCTCCTCATGCGGTTACCACATTCACCACTCTGTGATTGGGCCACTGTGTTGACTCTTCATGCACTTGCCTCTCTCTTCACTCTGTGATGGGGCCACTAGTATCACTGTTCGGCCTTGTTGACATCACCATTTATTTTACCCATCTTATGGTATGTCTGAAGGATGGAAAAATGAAAAACACAACAGATCCTGACTTTGGAGCATCCGTATGGCCTCTATCACATGGTCCCTATTTTGCAGGGGTACAAAACACAGAAGACATGCAAATATTCCAATCACGTGTCATTGAATTTTTGTAATTGAATTTTTTTTTAAATTTCGCTCATCTTTAGACACAACCTATGGACAGGTGTGATGCTGTTTCTGGAAGAAAATAGCCATCTTTGGCAACCTCTTTTAAGTTCTCACTTTAAGAGGTTCTTCACTTGAATGGGAGCAGCACTGCAGTAACCATCTCTGTCTACTAAACAGTAGAGCTTGGACCCTCACCAATCTGATATTGATGAGCCACTTTAACTTTTGTGCTGAATTCTATTGTTCAATTTGAAAGTTCAATTAGCAGTTGTTTTGTTGTTGTTTTTTTAATTTTTCAACCAGGATAAAATAAAACAGACCACCCCATTTAAAAATTTGCTTCACAAAAAATATTGAAAACATATGCTGCTTTTCAATGAGATTACCCTTTTAGTCATTAGTGTAATGCAATTATGTTAGAACAATTTCAGCTATAACAGCATACAAGTACACTTCAAACAAATTAATTTTCAGTATCACATATAATGGAATAATTTTCAGCCTTAAAAGAGTATGGATCAAGTCCTAATTAAAGCTCACTGTAGTTAATAAACCCATGTATAAAAAATTGTATGGGATCTTGTCTTTCTTCATTTGTAACATTAAAATAAAACATTTCTTTTTACCTATCTAATATAGGTAATATAGATAATATCTTATCTAATATTAGTTAAAGGAAACTTTTAATACTACCATAGATTTCTATACTTACCACAATAATATTCACTGGTAATGTATTTCAGTGATATTCTGGTTTTATTTTTACGAAAAAAAAATATTTAGCGTTTTTTATTAAATACTATGTGTTTGCATGAAATTAGCCTCCATGTTTTGGAAATATACTATTATTAATATACTAATATTAATATACTATTACTAATATTAACCCTTTCCCGACATGTGATGTAATAGTACATCACATGTCGGGTCTTTAATGATGTTTGATACCGAAGGCACCCGTAGCTAATGTCAGTGATCGCCATTACTGCCAGTCGTGGACATTTAACCTCTCAGATGCCATGGTCAAACCTGACCACAGAATCTGAGCGCCTGTATTACCGGAAGCACGTGGTTGCTGTAATTCTCCAGCTCCCCTGTGTGCCGATCGGAGGAGCTGAAGCTTGTGTACAACAGCCCCTATCATAGAGAATGACAGGAGACTGCAGCACATTGTTTCCTATGGAGCCTGAGCCTGTAGTAAAATCATTATACAGGGTGGGCCATTTATATGGATACACCTAAATAAAATGGGATTGGTTGGTGATATTAACTACCTGTTTGTGGCACATTAGTATATGGGAGGGGGAAACTTTTCAAGATGGGTGGTGACTATGGCGGCCATTGAGAATTTTACAAGACAAACAATGGTGTGCTTGGTTTTAACGTAACTTTATTCTTTCATGAGTTATTTGCAAGTTTTTGACCACTTAGAAAATGTGTTCAAAGTGCTGCCCATTTTGCTGGATTGTCAATGCAACCCTCTTCTCCCACTCTTTACACACTGATAGCAACATGGCAGAAGAAATGCTAGCACAGGCTTCCAGTATCCATAGTTTCAGGTGCTGCACATCTCGTATCTTCACAGCATAGACAATTGCCTTCAGATGACCCCAAAGATAAAAGTCTAAGGGGGTCAGATCGGGAGAACTTGGGGCCCACTCTGTAGACTCCAATGCTACTGCATTAGTGAATCTAATGACTGCCTGTTATAGTTCCCTATGGCATTGTAACATAAAAACTATAATAAAAGTGCAAAAAATAACAGTTTTTAAAAATAAAAAAATTAAAAAGAATATAAAAGTTCAAATCATCCTTTCCCCAAAATGAGACTAAAAAAAATAAATAAAAAAAAATACGCATCATAGGTATGTGAAGACGCTGATAACTACAGTTATAGGGGTCAAAAAATGACAAAAAAATATTTTTTCATGTTTTTAATTTTTTTTCAGTATCAAAGCGCAAGAAAAACTATACACATGCGGTATCGCTAAAAAAAAACCTGTAAAACTAAGACAAAATTGAGTTGTTTTTTTTTCTAATTCCACACCATTTGGAATTTTTTCCCCACTTCCCACTACATTCTATGCAATATTATGATGGCATTAGAAAGTACAACTTGCCCTAAAAAAGCCCTCATACGGCCATGTGAATGGAATAATAAAAAAAAATCTGGCTCTGAGAAGGCAGGGAGTGCAAAAACACAAAGGCAAAAAAAAACTCTAGGGTAGAAGGGGTTATGGTTGGGTTTATAGATTGTAGTAGTGTGCACATGACTAATTAAGGTGTCACAAAGCTATATACGCCTGTTACTGTTTTGCAATGTGGTTTTTGGCTGTGAGGGTTTTTTTTATGTGAAACACTACATTGTGATTCTTATCCCAAGGGCTCATGGTACGCAATAAAATATGGATGACGTCCGTGTGCATTCCATATTTTGCAGAACGGAACAGCTGGCCCCTAGTAGAACAGTACTATCCTTGTCTGTGATATGGACAATAAAAGAACATGTTTTATTGTTTGAGCAAAGGACATACAGAAACGGAATGCACACGGAGTAACTTCTGTTTTTGTTTTTTTTTTTTGGCAGACCCATTGAAATGAATGGTTTCGCATACGGCCCGCAAAAAAAACGACATGGAAAGAAAATACGTTTGTGTGCATGAGCACTAAAGCTGTATTCACACAGTAAAATCAACGATAGAAAAATCTGTGGCAAATCAGTAGCAGAATCATCAGCTGAAAACAGGTCATGGCAGACATGCTGGCATACATAATCCAGATTATTTGTTTATTTTATGCATTTTTATAGAGCTGCTATATTCCACAACGCTTTACAGACAATAGAGTCAAGTAGGGGTGTAGGTAAAGGATCATGGAATGGTGCAAGCGTTCAGCTTGGGTCCCCCTTCCCTCAGTGCTTTGTGGCCAGGGGCAGGGAAGCACATAACTTTCGTGCTGCCTTAGGCAAGAAATGAATGGCACCCCCCCCCCCCAATGCCAAATTCTTGTCCTAACCCAGCCAGAGGTGTAACTTGACCATTGACTGCTTGGGCTTAGATTATCACATGACACTTTCCCACTAACATGATGGCTTGCACTGGAGTTCTGTGTTTGATTCTGACCAGGGGCAGAACATCTGTGTGGACTTAGCATGTTCTCTCCAGACGTGTATGGACTTACTATAGTTATTTCAGATTCTCTAAATAGTCCAAAAACATACTTCAGCTAACTGAATTTCTAAGAAGTTGGTCTATGCATGTGTGTATTTCAGAGGGATCTCCATCAGGTTCATCATCACCAGCTCACCATAGGATGCTCTGATGGGCTGAGGCTCACACATAATTGGGCCCAAAGATCTGGGAGAAAAGAAGTCCATTTGGAGCTGACATTAAATGTTGGAGCCAATCACTTGTCTCTGGGGTCTATTCCCTTTTTGTTGATTCACAAATAACCCATTAGACCTTAGTGATCATATCTTCTGCATGTACAATGAAAATAACAAATTTATGGATTATTTTCCCCCTCCCCAACAAAAAAGAAATAAATAAAAAATAAATACATAATTTGAAGTCTAGCATTCTCCAAACCAGAAAGACACGTGGACAAAAAAATCAGGATTGAAAAAAAAACACCAAAGGCCATGTGTTTAAAACCCTTATGTGAAAAAGGCCTAATAGTGTACCAGACTGACCTGCATAAGTGAAACAGATGGAACAGGTTGGCTGGTTGGTTGGTTACATGGGAAAAAATGATAAGATACATATAAATAAAAACATTTATACAGTAATTTGAGTTTAGTATGACAATTTATTAAGACACTCTGCAAAAACCATAAACTGAGCAATAAAAAGTACAATAACATGTATTGTTATTAAAATGTAAAAACACACTAAGAATCACGTTGTTACAATGGTGTGACATCATCCTTATTAGATTTTAAGCTGAAAGGGTGAAGGTGACCAATTATACGTTAGTGTGACAATGACTCAATTGCTGCTTCCTGATAGCATTATCACATTAACTTCATCCTTAACACATTTATATTAAATCTGTTTACAAGAGTCAGTGGAGCTTGAGAAAGCGCTGAGCAGCTGTTGCTAGGAGACACGTCTTTTTGACAAGAACACATGCTTGAATTTTCTTATATAATGTTAATGTCAAACATGACAGTGTAATTATGACACCAGCATCGAAACAGATGCTGAGGGAATCTGCTTGCCATTCGCTCTTTGTACTTCTTAGGTGTCAGACAGAAAAAGAAAACAGTGATGACCGGAGGCCAGTGCTATAGACATGATTACACAGTGATCTAGGGAGTCCTACTATTAATGGCACTGAGCGTTGTACACAGCTACCATCAATAACAACATTTTTACTTTTAATACCAAGCAGAAATACTCTGCAATGCATCTACTAAATCCTCCTCCTTCTTCTAAGGAAGTTAAAGGGAGATTTATCAAAACTGGTGGTAAGGAAAGTGACTTAGGATACATGCACACGATATGCACCCTGTCATTTTTTTGTGGCCAGTGTGCAACCATTTGTGCATCCATTTTCTGTCCGTTTGGCCATTTTTAATGGCCATTTTGCATCCGTTTTTCATGCCAATTAAAAACAGTAATAAGGTCCACCTTAGTGGTCCCAGCAGTAAAAATGTTCCACATAGTGGCCCCCCAGCAGTTATAAAGTCCCCCTTAGCGGACCTAGAAGTAATAAAGTATAGCGGCCCCAGCTGTAATAATGTCCCCCATAGTGGCCTCAGCAGTAACAAGTAACAATGTCCACCATAGTGGCCCCAGCAGTAATAAAGCCCCCCATAGTGGCCCATAATGTCCCCCATAGTTGTCCCCAATGTCCCCCGTATCCCCATAGTGGCCCCCAGTGTCCACAATAAGCCACCTAATCCACTTGCACACACAGAGGCATTCGCTCCTCTCTTGATTGTGAAGGACCTGCCAAAGGACCTTCGCTAAGCATAACAACATCACCACACACTCCCAGTTTGATCATGCTGAGCGCAGGTCCTTCACAATCAAGTGAACGAGGTGAGTGATTTTTTTTTTTTACTCCTAAAAGGCCATATTGAACTAACGTACGTGTTTTTGACAGCCGTTAGATGTTTGCACTCCTGTCTTCGCATTGATTTCAATGGGGTTCGTCTGGCCGAGAAAATGGTCAGAAATAGAGCATGTCCTATTTTTTGATGGCCACTAGTGATGAGCGAATCGAAGCGGCAATATTCGTGATTCGCACGAATATTGCCCGCTTCGGCTCGGCATCCCGAGGCAGCGCGGACTCGTGATTATTCGTGCGTCACTGCAAGTTTGAAATGGCCGTTTTTTTCAGCCAATCAGCATCAAAGGGAAGCCTGTGGGAATGCCTGCTGTGATGTAACAGCCCCTATACCTCCCCAGCAGTGATTGGCTGGCAGTGACATGTGACCTAAATTTACATAAGGTAGGGACCTGCACAGTGTCGGACTGGCCCACCAGAGGACCAGAGGATCCTCCGGTAGGCCCCAAGCCACCCAGCCACTTAAAAAAAGCATACTTACCTGTACTGCCGCGCTGCCGCTGTCCTCGGCTCCCACGCTCCACTGTCTTCCCTTCCGGCGCCCCACTATGACCTGACGCAGCGTCAGGTCATAGTGCGCGCCGGCAGGGAAGACAGTGGAGCGCGGAACCTGATGGCAGCGGCAGCGCGACAGGGCAGGTAAGTATGCTTTTTTTAAGTGGCTGGGTGGGCTGATCTGAGGTCTGGGGGGGGGGAGAGACCCTAATCTGAGGTCTGATGGGGCACAAGACGCCGACCTGAGGTCTGATGGGGGCACGAGACGCCGACCTGAGGTCTGATGGGGGCACGAGACGCCGACCTGAGGTCTGATGGGGGCACGAGACGCCGACCTGAGGTCTCATGGGGGCACGAGACGCCGACCTGAGGTCTGATGGGGGCACGAGACGCCGACCTGAGGTCTGATGGGGGCACGAGACGCCGACCTGAGGTCTGATGGGGGCACGAGACGCCGACCTGAGGTCTGATGGGGGCACGAGACGCCGACCTGAGGTCTGATGGGGGCACGAGACGCCGACCTGAGGTCTGATGGGGGCACGAGACGCCGACCTGAGGTCTGATGGGGGCACGAGACGCAGACCTGAGGTCTGATGGGGGCACGAGACGCCGACCTGAGGTCTGATGGGGGCACGAGACGCCAACCTGAGGTCTGATGGGGGCACGAGACGCCGACCTGAGGTCTGATGGGGGCACGAGACGCCGATCCCTGTACTGTGACATCACTGTGTTTATTATCCCTGTACGGTGACATCACTGTGTTTATTATCTCTGTACTGTGACATCACTGTGTTTATTATCCCTGTACAGTGACATCACTGTGTTTATTATGTCTGTACTGTGACATCACTGTATTTATTATCTCTGTACTGTGACATCACAGTGTTTATTATCCCTGTACAGTGACATCACTGTGTTTATTATCCCTGTACAGTGACATCGCTGTGTGTATTATCCCAGTGCAGGAAGAGGTAAGTGGTCTGTGTTTGTGTGTTTGTTTTCTATTTTTCAGGGTCGTGAATGCAGAGGACTACGTCGGATTCGATGGACTACGTCGGACCAATTTTTTATTTTTTTTTTTAATAAAATGGTCTGGGGGAGTGTTTATTTCAATAAAATGTTTTATACTTGTGTGTGTGTATTTTTTTTTACAATACTACAGTTTTAGTAATTATGGCTATCTATAGACGGCCCTGATTACTAATACTGGGCTTAGTGCTTGCCGGTATGGCAGGCCAGCACTAACCCCAACATCTATTACCTCGGCACCCACCGCCACCAGGGGTGCCGGGAAGAGCCAGGTACCCGCAGGACCGGACCTTCTAAATTGAGGGTCTGGCTCTGGGGCGGCTGCAGGCTGGTACCATTAGGCTGGGAAGGGCCAATAACTGTGTCCCTTCCCACCCTGGTAGTGCCAGGCTGCCGCTGCTGGTTGTATCTGGCTGGCAAAGGAAAAAAGGGGGGGACCCCACGCCATTTTTTTTTAAATTATTTAATTATTTTTGTAAAAAAAAATGGCGTGCCAAGCACTAAGCCCGGTATTAGTAATCAGGGCCGCCTGTAGATAGCCCTAATTACTAAAACTGTAGTATTGTAAAAAAAAATACACACACACAAGTATAAAACATTTTATTGAAATAAACACTCCCCCAGACCCCTGTTTGACCATTTTATTAAAAAAAAAAAAAAAAAAGCTGGTCCGACGTAGTCCACCGAATCCAACGTGGTCCTCTGCATTCACGACCCTGAAAAATAGAAAACAAACACACAAACACAGACCACTTACCTCTTCCTGCACTGGGATAATACACACAGCGATGTCACTGTACAGGGATAACAAACACAGCGATGTCACTGTACAGGGATAATAAACACAGTGATGTCACCGTACAGGGATAATAAACACAGTGATGTCACCGTACAGGGATAATAAACACAGTGATGTCACAGTACAGAGATAATAAACACAGTGATGTCACCGTACAGGGATAATAAACACAGTGATGTCACCGTACAGGGATAATAAACACAGTGATGTCAAAGTCCAGGGATAATACACAGAGTGATGTCACTGTACAGGGATAATAAACCTCAGATCAACACATTGTGCCCCCATCAGACCTCAAATCAGCGTCTTGTTCCCCCATCAGACCTCAGGTCAGCGTCTTGTGCCCCCATCAGACCTCAGATCAGCGTCTTGTGCCCCCATCAGACCTCAGATCAACACAATGTGCCCCCATCAGAGCTCAGGTCAGCATCTTGTGCCTCCATCAGACCTCAGGTCAGCGTCTTGTGCCCCCATCAGACCTCAGGTCAGCGTCTTGTGCCCCCTTCAGACCTCAGATCAACACAATGTGCCCCCATCAGACCTCAGGTCAGCGTCTTGTGCCCCATCAGACCTCAGGTCAGCGTCTTGTGCCTCCATCAGACCTCAGGTCAGCGTCTTGTGCCTCCATCAGACCTTAGGTCAGCGTCTTTTGCCCCCATCAGACCTCAGGTCAGCGTCTTGTGCCCCCATCAGACCTCAGATCAGCGTCTTGTGCCCCCATCAGACCTCAGATCAACACAATGTGCCCCCATCAGACCTCAGGTCAGCGTCTTGTGGCCCCCCTCAGACCTCAGAACAACACAATGTGCCCCCATGTGCCCCCATCAGACCTCAGGTCAGCGTCTTGTGCCCCCCTCAGACCAGCATCTTGTGGCCCCCCTCAGACCTCAGATCAGCCCACCCAGCCACTTTAAAAAAAGCATACTTACCTGTTCTGGCCGCCGCTGTCCTCAGGCTCCCCGCTCCAATGTGTTCCCTGCCGGCGTGCACTATGACCTGACGCAGCATCTTGTTCCCCCATCAGACCTCAGGTCAGTATCTTGTGCCCCCATCAGACCTCAGATCAGCGTCTTGTGCCCCCATCAGACCTCAGACCAACACAATGTGCCCCCATCAGAGCTCAGGTCAGCGTCTTGTGCCCCCATCAGACCTCAGGTCAGCGTCTTGTGCCCCCATCAGACCTCAGATCAACACAATGTGCCCCCATCAGACCTCAGATCAGCGTCTTGTGCCCCCATCAGACCTCAGATCAACACAATGTGCCCCCATCAGACCTCAGGTCAGTGTCTTGTGCCCCCATCAGACCTCAGGTCAGCGTCTTGTGCCCCCATCAGACCTCAGATCAACACAATGTGCCCCCATCAGACCTCAGATCAACACAATCGTGCCCCCATCAGAGCTCAGGTCAGCCGTCTTTGTGCCCCCATAACAAGACCCTCAGGTCATGTCTTCGTGCCCCCATCAGACCTCAGGTCAGCGCTCTTGTGCCCCTTCAAGACCTCAAGATTCAACACAATGTGGCCCCATCAGACCTCAGGTCAGCGTCTTGTCGCCCCCATCAGACCTCAGGGTCAGCGTCTGTGCCCCATCAGACCTCAAGATCAAACACAATGTGCCCCCATCAGACCTCAGATCAGCGTCTTGTTGCCCCATCAGACCTTCAGGTCAGCGTCCTTGTGGCCCCCATCAGACCTCAGGTTCCAGCGTCTTGTGCCCCCATCAAGACCTCAGGTCAGCGTCTTGTGCCCCCATCGACCTTCAGATCAACCCACAATGTGCCCCCATCAGACCTCAGGTCCAGGTGTCTTGTGCCCCCATCAGACCTCAGGTCACGCGTCCTTGTGGCCCCATTCAGACCTCAGGTCAAGTGTCTTGTGGCCTCCATCAGAACCTCAGGTCAGCGTCTTGTGCCCCACAACTGGAGGTCTGCCCCACGACCTCAGTCTCAGCGTCTTGTGCCCCCAATCAGACCTCAGGATCAGGCGTCTTGTGCCCCCATCAGCACCTCAGATAAGCGTCTTGTGCCCCCATCATACCTCAGATCAACACAATGTGCCCCCATCAGACCTCAGGTCAGCGTCTTGTGGCCCCCCTCAGACCTCAGATCAACACAATGTGCCCCATGTGCCCCCATCAGACCTCAGGTCAGCGTCTTGTGCCCCCCTCAGACCAGCGTCTTGTGGCCCCCCTCAGACCTCAGATCAGCCCACCCAGCCACTTTAAAAAAAGCATACTTACCTGTTCTGGCCGCCGCTGTCCTCAGGCTCCCCGCTCCACTGTGTTCCCTGCCGGCGCGCACTATGACCTGGCGCTGCGTCAGGTCATAGTGCGCGCCGGCGGGGAACACAGTGGAGCGCGGAACCTGAGGACAGTGGCGGCCAGAACAGGTAAGTATGCTTTTTTTAAAGTGGCTGGGTGGGCTGATCTGAGGTCTGAGGGGGGCGCGGGGCCCCCCATGAAATCATTGGAGCGGGGGCCTGGAGCAGTAGCTCCAGGTGCTCCAATTATAATCCGGCCCTGGCAGCGCGGCAGATATTAGAACATGGCAACCGCATTAAAGTGATGCGCGCGCCATGTTCTATGTATCGGACGGCAAGAAAACTCGGTATCGAGCTTCGATACCGCACTAGGTACCGAAACCGTACCGAGTTTTCGATATATCGTGCAACACTACTTTCAACTACCTCACCCCCCGACACCTGTTTCTCGCCATTGTCCACCACCTCCTCAGACAACACTGGTAAATCCCCATTGTCAGCACACTGAGACTGCAAAAGGTCTTGCGAATTGGGGCAGAGAATGTTCTAGGGTAGCACATCAGAGAAGGGGTGACTATGGGGTTCCAGGGAGTACGTGACCACATGCAATCTCCATCCAAAAAGTCATACTGAGGCTCACCACCATGCTTTACACTGCAATCTTATTGAAAGACAGACAATCAGGGGTTCACCGCCAGGTTGTCAGGCAGCATTTTTAAGTGGGTCACCATTACCGTGTCCCTGAAA